>PGIR01000170.1:0-86898 GCA_002812735.1 Scedosporium dehoogii
ACAATCATCGACAAAAGAAGGGCAAAAAGCTCGCTCGCGGTTACTCCCAGGATCGAATCCAGGGAGCTTCCCACGAGCTACGAAAATTGCGATTTTCTAACCTTCTGAGCGCTCCAGTTGACCACTTGGCCATTTGGTCGCAGTCTTGCTGCTTGAGCTACTCGGTTGGAAGTTCTTGCCATGAACTCGTATATAAAGCTATTACAGTTCTCTTCGCTGATTCCGTGGAAGGAGAGAGGTCGGGTGGTTCCTTCCCTCCCCCCTTCCTCCCCAAACATAGCCCAAATAAAACGCCAATCAACTAGTACCAAGCGTATTTCTCATTGTCAACCCAGACAACTCCGTCTGCCGGACCGTCTCCGTACCACCTTAGGCAGGGAATGCTATCCATCTCCCTGTCTACAAATTTGTAGTCCAATCCCGTCTTGTCGATGGCGCTCTGGAGCCTTGGGCCGGGATTCCATAGCTCAACGTGGCTAGTTCCCCATTCGAACGCCTCCTTCCTTGCAAGATCCAGAATGGCCTTGATCCCCTGGGTGAGATATTCGTCCGAGCAGTCTTCATCCTCGACTACAAACCTCAAAATATGCAAGGTATTCCCATCATGGAGTTCCTCAAGAGTAGAAGGTGGTAAACTCGGAGTATGCGAATAAGCCCGAGTCCAGACGGCCCAGATACGCTGTCCCTTGGAACCAAAGACGCCGCCCTTGACAGTGGGGGTGCGGTCGAAGATGCGGTGCGTAATGAAATCCTCGCGCATGATGTGCCAGAGAATAGCATCCAGGTTCGGCGCGAGGGCGACGAAGGTGTGGGGTGTGCTGGGGGTGGAGGAAGAAGATGAAGGAGGAGAAGAAAGCATGCGGGCCATCCTAGTGCGGAGGAGGGATTCGTCTAGGGTGCAGAGCTCTGCCAGTTGGTGGTAGCCTATTGGCTTCGCAGAGGAGGAGGAGGAGGCTGTGCCGTTTGTTAAAGGCTCGGTGGGCTGTGTGGAGGGGAGAAGAGGCGGGAATGAGAGGTGAGTGCTTGGGTGGGCGGCCCAGCCGCGGGTTGCGTAGAAGGTCTTGCCAATGTCCGAAAAGAGGATGGAAATGGCAACGGGGGTGAGGCTGGTCGTCCTCGGAGAAGGCACGGGGGTGGCGGTGGGCACTAAGAGTTCGGACTTGGTGCCGTTGGTGACAGGTTTCATTTGAGAGCCTTGGTGTTTCTTCAGTTCCTCTCCGACGAGGGCCAGCATCTTGGACGCGTATCCACGTCCTCTATAAATGGGGTCCGTGAAGACGGAGCCAATGCTATGGGCAATCACTTCCTCTATCTTGGATCCGCTCGAGTAGGAGCCGACAAGCGCTGCCTTCTTGATGGAATCGCACGAGGAAAGGATTGGTCTCTGGCCGGGTGGGAGAGATTTGATGGTGAGAATCCACTGAGTGACCCCGCCGCCTCTTGCGACGGGAACGGTCAAGAGATACTCCTCTCGGTGGATGTAGTCTTCAACGCCAAGGACTCTCCCCCACGATTTTTGGGTGAGAGTCCATATCTGGATACGCTCGGCCGGGGTCGGTTGAGCGAGGATGAGGGATGGCGAGGAGCTCGCGGGGAGGTCGATTTCCTGAGGTGCTCCCATCGCGGTGGTGGTCATGAGCCTATCTTTTTTTGCTGGTCTAAGTTGTGATGAAATCTATCCTGTTCAACCCAAGATAAGAGGTGTGCGATTGTGCGACAAGAAGATTGAAGTTTAGAGACACTTGGTGATGAAAGTTGATTAGAAGGAGTTTGTAAGTCTTGGAGGCTCTGGGGGGACACGTGGAGTTGTTATATCGTAACAAGAACCAGGATAAAATTCCACGGGGTCTAGAATCTCTGGTACTGTTGGATCTGCTCCAGGCAACAAATCCACTGTATAAGGTCTACAAAGCAGCACGTTAGCCACCCGTCTTGGTGGCCCTAAAGTAGAAAGCTTGAAGAGCCGGCCCCGAAAACGATCCCCCAGTGCTGGTTTCCCACGGGCCGGCCAGCGTGACCCCAACTCGCCAGGCGAAGGAAGGGAACCCCGTTCCCCACATGTCCACGCCCTTAAATTGCAATATCACATGTGTGCGCCCTGTGTCTAACAAGGGGGAGTTTCCCCGCGATTGTGGGCATCCCGCATACGGAAAAACCAAGATAGGATCAATTGATCTATGCCTATTGTGATTCGGGGGATGTCCGTGGACCAGGGCGTGGACTGTTTCATGGTTGAAGTGCTGTGCCTGTTGGTATTTGTCGTGTTAGTGGTACCAGTATACTTCGTACTACGGGCGTCATCACAATCAGCAACAGTGATTGACGGCGGCTCGGAGCGGCGGATGCCGGCAGGGTTGTCGCGGAAGCTGGACCCAAATAAGCCGACAATAGGCGCCGTTTTTGGCACCGACCGGACCCGAGAAAATGGACGGACGGCCCTGGGGCTCTTGGGGGAAGCATGAGTAGTCGAAGAACCGGCCCTCAATTCGTATTTTAAAAGATAAAGATGCCTTTTCTCGAAACACATTCAATACAGATAGAATGGCCTGTCTCGATTTTCTTGATTCATGTCAACTTTCCTGCTTCGGAATGTCCAAGTCGGCTCTGACGCCGTGACAATATCTCGATCCTCTCATCCACAATTCAATAGTAATTCAATAGTAAGAAACGGGCTCTCGCCGCTGGTCTCTCCCATTCCCATTGCCATGATGTAACCGATTCTGTGGACCCCCGGGCACCCCAAGCGTTTACCATCTTGCGACGCTAGCCATCATCTCAGCCGACACTTCCCCAGTCTTTCCTCTCCATTCCGTCATGACCCTGTTCTGACCGCGCACACGTCTCAGGTCACGCAGCCGCATCGCATCCCCTCCAGGATTCACCCATGCCACAATTGGATAGATTTGCTTGCTCATCCTGGAATTCTGGTGGGAGGTGGATTTGTGTCACGAGGCGCCGCTAGGCTTCGAAGGTCGTAGTACGGAGTCTATTCGTTTAGGAGTTGGGATCTTCTCTTGAATGCTATCGTCTCCTTCACACCCCTCCCAGCGAAGTGGCGTTTCTTCACCTTGACCTGGTGCGTATATATACATGAGATACATGATATACTATGTACGCACATGACGGATTACCTTCCACGATTGGCAGGGGCTTTTGACGATGCAGCGCGGTCTAGTCTGATCTCCACAGTGTTTTGCACATTCCTTTTGTGGTTTCGATGTGTTGAAAAGGCGGGGATGGCCGGTGGACGGCGTGGAGACGATGGTATATCGTTTGCTCGATTTAACTTTCACGGACATACGGAGCACGCTGCATCGCGCTGTCGAGGACGGACCCCGTCTGCTCGAAAATTGATGCGCATTCATCTGTATATTGCTCGATTGCCAAAAAAGTAGAAAAAAAAAAAAAAAAAAAAAAAAAAACTACCAACATGCACACGTCGCAATTGTGTATCAGACGAAATTCAGGATTGATGTCCTTTCCTTCGCCTGCTGTTGTTCACCGTCCGTTTTCCTTCTTTTACCCAAACGCCCGTTGTCGCGATGCTTTCGGTACCCAATGCAATGACCATTGATCCTTTCCAGTTTATACAAGCCTCGTCCGAAACCAAGAGGAAGCACAACCAAAAAATGCATAATACATTGATTATTCACCCTTCACTTCTTTCCCCATCCGTCGATTCGCCCCCTCATCAGTGGCCGTGATCACATCCACATCATATTCCTACTCTGCCGCCGATTCTGCTGCCACAACGGCGTCTCCGTCTCCGTACTCACGCTACTATACGCTTGCGCCTGCCCACGACCCGCGCCCTGTCCCGCAGCGCCGGCCTGTCCTCCAGGAGAACCCGCAGCTGCCGTCTCGTCCTCTTCTCTAATGTTCTCCAGCGCCTCGCTGAACCCTCGGTGGAAGTCGTCGAATTCCCTCGTCAGAGGCACCTGGTCCGGTCGTTCTGTCGTGCCGACACCGTAAACGGCCGGTACGTGGGCGGGTTTCGGCGCGGCGGCCGCGGCGTGCATGGGGTAGAAGCCCGTTTCGGCGTATTCTTGACTCGGCGCGACGGGGGTGAAACCGGCGCCGTTCGACATGGGGCTGCAGGTTGGCACGATTAGTTTGCGTGGTCCCACGAAATGCAGTAAGTGTGAAGCGTTGGGAGTTGGGAGCGAGAACCGCACAAAAAAAAGAAGGGGGAGGGAGAGGAGGGGGGGGGTAAATAATAATACGTACCTGATGTACTTGGTGTCCAAGGTAGGTGGGCCCTCACGAGTATTTCGTTGCTTCCGCTTCCAGAGATAGAATCCCAAAGCCACGAGCGCGACAAGAACGGCCACGCCACTAATTGTGCCCCCGATAATCGCGCCAGTCTGGTTCTTGGACCCGTTGCCTTCGGGCGCTTCCCCTGCCTCGCCAGCGGCCGCTGTTGAAGAAGTCGTTTCGCTGGACGTCGAACTCGCCGTAGAACTGCTCGTCGTGGTGGAATCCGTCGTCGAGGAAGAAGATGCGGTAAGCGATCGGGTCCCTATACTACGACTAATAGTAATAGGCTCCGAAACTGTCGTGACCTCGGCCGTAAACTGGTCCGTCACCTGCGAAAACCTAAGTTCCGACGAGAGCCCCGAAACGGCGGTCGCCACGCTGGCAGCGAGGTTGGACGCCGTACCACAACCGTACTGAGAAAAGCCGCCCGCGAAAACATTCCGGTAACACACGTCGGATCCGGCGCAAGTGTAAACGTAGGGGTTCACCTCCGTCTGGGGCCCGCTGTTGAAATCGACGCAGCCCGTGAAGACACCGGTAGTACAGGCGGGCTCGCCGTCGGGACAGCAGCCGATTGCATTATGGTCGCGGTCGACGACGCAGTGGGAGCCAGCGCCGCAGGTTACAGGGATGTCGGCATTGCCTTCTAGGAAGCCGCAGACGGTGTTGAAGTCTTGTCGGCGGAGGAGGGCGTCTATTCTCGTGCGACCGAGGGGAGGCGCTTCGGTGGGTGCGGGCGGCCAGAGTTCGACGTTTAGGGTGCGGTGTTGAACGGTTTTCGTTTGGCGGGGGAGGGCGTGGGCGTTTGTGAGGGTGAGGAGGGCGGCGAGGATGAGGGAGGCGGTTGGGTTGGGGAGCCGCTGGAAGAAGTCGGAAGCCAACATTTGACGTTGTACTATTGAAGTTGAAGTTGGTGAGGATGTAAAAGTTCACGAGTTGAGAGAATAATACTGAAGGCGCATAACATTGAAAGCGTAACGCTGACGATAATGAAAATAAAGAAACCAGCGCTTGCGATAGGAAATGCGGAGAAAAAAAATCAACGAGGTTGCAAAGTAATGACGGCAGGATTGGCAGAAACGCATACAAGGAGGAAGAGTGACAGTTTAAGATTGAAATGGAAATCAAAGAAGGATCATTGAAGGATGTTGCAGGTCCCGGGCTGTGTTTCGATCTCGCATTGGCCCAGAGTTGCATCAGCCAATGCAGCCACAGCGTCTTCAACCCGGCAGGACCTGCCTAGGAGTACGTACTTTTGTTCTCATCAATGACAATATACACTATTATTGCAAGTACAATGGAAGAAACGCCTGTTGTGCACCCGAAGACCCGGGGTCTGAAGGTGGGATTCGGATGGGATCGACTGGGGCGGCCGTTTGTATCACGGAGAGGCGGAGTGTAATACATCAATCCAAGAGGCGAGATTCGAGGATTCTTGGACCTCGTCCTGTCCTGTCCTTGCTACTTCCGATGTCTCACAACGTGCAGCAGTTATTTTTTTTACGAGGTTTGAAGAAAAAATTGTTCATTTATTTTCTATCATCTGCTTGGCTCCTGATGAATAGAGGATGGCGAACGATTCAACGGATGCTCGTGTCGAAACAGATGGCTGGGGGGACGAGCTGATTTTTTTTGCCCCCTGGGCTCCTTGATCATGTTAATGGTGGCCAGCCAGCCGATATTGAGCTTGATACGAAGGTATTGCCGGGACTTCGTACGTTCTGCCGCTCTGTGTGTATATTTTTTGTACTAGCATTAATATCCGGCATTATGAAGTCTTCCGTATGTTGCGGCGTCTAAATGCTCTTAAGGCTGACCTGCGCAGAATGGCTTTGCGAATTTGGGGATGGGCATTATCCAGGGTGGCAGCGCAAGGCCAAGATCCAGGGAGAAAAGAGCAAACAATTCTGGAACCTGGTCCTGGTGGTCCTGGACCATGGGTCGAGATGGGCGTAAGCCCCGGTTGCCGAGAGGATGAACCAGTCGAAGTAACCTTTTTAAGAGTGTGGCTGAGAATAGGACTGGGCCTGGCAGGGCCAAATGCAGGATCCAGTGGTGGTTTTGTCCCTCTTCATCTTGGAGTTCCTGGCAGTGGGCACAGGCTATTCCACTTCCAGCCATCACCGAGCTCATTAGTGAGACTCTTAAGAGCTCCGACTCCTCCATCGTCATCGGTTGCTGTGCAACTCTGTTAGAGGTTTTTTTTTCACCTGGTCGACGAAGGCTAAGATTTACACATATCCATGCTCTCGGCGGTCCCTTAGAGAAGAACCTTTCGTCCGAAGTCATAAATACCGCCGTCACTGCTGCTCGAGAATTTTGACGATCCCAACTTCCCGACGAAAAGGAGCCTGATGGGGGACAACCAATTTAATCTACAATATCAACGTCTTGTATAGGGTCTGCGGACCAAGTCTTACTTGTCATACATACTGCTTCGTACTTCGTATGTGCGGACCAGACATCAATCTTCAAATGTGGGACAGACAAATTGTCTCGCATTTGGCGATTAACCTACGGAGCACTCCGTAACCTTTTGACTGATTTTTCTTTGTTTCCCTTGGCTTCATCTGCGGGTGCGGGCGACCTTGATTTGTGCGAAGCTGGAAATTCTTCGTATTGGAGCCAACGCATGCCCAGCGGCTTTTTCATGATGCCAGAGCAGCCACGAGACAATGAGTGAGTCGGTGGTGTGATGAGACGACGAGACGATGAGATGATGGCTCCGAACTTCGAACAAGTGCCACCACATTAAGGTACTCCGTACACATACCGAGTCCTCTGGGCTATTGCTTTCTGCCTCTCAGACCCAATCCTCCTGGCTAACAAGGGACTTTTTCTTTATTATTTTGGCCTCTGTCCATTTCGATTTCCAGCCCCCTCAAAAAACCTCAAAAGGCTAAATAGGCTCGCCCCAAAGGACCAATGCGAAGCGTCAAGTCTGTTCCAACCAGGCGCCGAGCGCTTGAACGCACAGCCGCCAAGAGCAGGAGGACGGGATGATATCCGCACTGTTATGCTCTCCCAATAAATTCGGTGGTTTTATACAGTGTGTGATGGATTGGTTCTATTTTTAACAATCATCTCAAAGTCATTGCGACGCACAATGGGTGGTGTTGGTGATGCGCTGCGCCAACATAGATGACACCCTCCCCTGGGTTTTGTCCCAGATGATTGGGCAAGCCTCTCTTTGCTGTCAAGACCAAGTCGACGGCTTCACGGTAATTAAACTCTGCGAGAACGGTTCTGTTCGCCACTTCACGTCTTGCCACATGGCACAAGTTTGTTTACGCCGTTTGTTTCCAAGTGCGTTCGCATGCGGGTATTCTGCCCGGATATATTCAAGCCCGGAAGGCTTTGCTGACGGAAAGACCCCGAAGTTGCACTCGATCCTCTCTCTTCCTCCTTCCTTAGAGGGGCGCAAAAGATCCCCAGCCACCGGGGGCCGTTCCCAGGTCCCAAATAGATAATAAACGAGATGGATGGGGGCAGAGCAGAAGTTGAGGCTTCCCTCATTCCCATATATTCCTAGATGAAAATTACATGGATGATGACTATGGACGCGCGCCGGCACTTGTTATTGAAGATGCTAATTTGAGAAGCAGCATGCGGAATCATGGTAGCCGCGTGGCTTTTGCTGACGCCTTGAACTATGGATTCGCTGTGGGGGCAACGTGGTCTATATTTGCACCAGGATTTGACATATGGATCACCACATCACGAATGTCTTGACTACGGTTTGTCTTGTGTCAAGAACCGTTTGTCTGGTAGAATCGTTCCCCTGAAGGGGGGGTAGCAGCCTTGATTCACAGACTAGGTCTTGCGCCCCAACAACTCGGGTTCATCTAGGTCAGGACCAGAAGGGGGGGAAGAGAGACAAAAACCCCTCTGGCAGTCACAGACGAACGGGTTCGAGTTCCGATGTCACAAGAACAGGAAGTTGAATTTTGTGAGCGGGGATAACCCTAAGAGGCTATTATATTGAACCAGAACAGCTGGTAAAGGTCGTGTTAGTGTTTTCTTTATCTTGCGATTGTTGACCCTCGGAAGTATAGTCTAGCAACAAGGAATGCTTCCGAAGTGTACGAAGACCAGGGCCCGAAAATCGTTAGCCCTCTCCACCGCATCCATAGAAGACCCATGCCGGCCTATCCTCCTCTAAACTCATCCTGCCGTCGAGATGAAACTACACGTTATCCGGGGCATTCTTTGTTCAGTCGTCGCCGATGCCATGTCAGTTGTGGAGGATGACCTGGTTGGAAATTCATTTATATATCCCGACGGGAAAGGCGGGGGGGAAGGCTGTGAAGCATACCGCTGGCCAGTTGTAGAAATATAAACTAGGCCAAGGAGCGGATGAAGTTTGGGTATTTAAATGCTTCCTTTGAGACAGTGTGTAGCGATGAGGATGCCTCATCCGACGGCTAGCCATCGGTCATGTAGGCGCCCGGAACTACTCCGTCCATCAAGCTGGCCAGGGGCAGAGGCTCATGGTCGTTAGGTTGAAAATGGAAGAGACCAGACAAGAGAATCGATCTCTGTTGCTTTCGAGGAGGGGCTGAACACGCTCGTTCGATTCCATAACGCGGACACTGTTGGAGATTCGTGATACGGAATTGGAGTCCCTGCCAAGTGTAAGTAAATGCTCAGTACGAAGTACCAGGGAGGTGTTCTAGCGAGTGTGTACCTTGCCCGTATCTCAATAGAAAGGTTGGTTGTTTAGGCGCCTATTAACTCCTTGGATGTCGTTTCGAATGTCGTGCATTTGGTTTTCGACGAGGGCCGTCAACCTGCCTATTGCGGCCACAATTTCTCTGCCTTCGACAACGGCAGGCAGGTTGGCACAAAGTGCTAGGTCTTCGGCAACTTGCCCAAGGCTCCTTGGCGCCCGTCCAAAATCCGGCTGCTCCCTGTTTGTTGAGAGGTTGGTTTGTGATGCTTTGTTTAGTTTTCCGAGTTGTGGAGAGCAACGACATTCAAGGTACAGCTACGATTGCCTTCCCCTAGGGACCTTCTATAGATTACGAGACTCTACACTTGTACTTCGTACTTTATACACTAAGCATTAACCTGACTCCTTGTCCATCTACGAAGTACACAGGTGCTCATACTCTTCTACGACGTCAGGTCCCACGACCACTGACACTACTTGGAGAGGAAGTGGGGGAACCGCCCCGGAGCGTCGAGACTCGGCCTTGATGCTTTATGATGAATGATGAACAAGAGCCGATGTGGGTGGTTTAAAAAGAAGAAGTAACAAGCGGTCAGATGAAAGAAAGAAAAGCAATTAAGTCCAAACTATATCAAACTATGTACGAAATGCAAGCCCAAATTTCAGACGGCGCTATTATCCATCTCTATACCCATTCATGTAGTCCGCAGTGGTCCGCTCCACCATCTATAGCTTCCTCTATGACTTCCCCATGGACTCAATCATAAAAACAAAAGAAAACTTCACACCGATCGACAAACAGTCCCCATGGCCCGTTTAGACCCTAGAGTTAGTCTCTCTTCCTCGCCACGAGTGATCATAGCTGGGATAATTCCTCTCCACCAACTCAACATTCGAGTCATCCCCCTCCCTCGCCGACGTATCATCGAGATCGACCTGCTGCCACCCGTGTCCGCCTTCCTTCCTCTCCATCTTGCGCTGCTTCTTCTCCGCCTTGAGCTGCTTCTTGGCCTCCTTCTTTTCGCGCTTGAGAGCCTTCTTCTCCTTGCGGGACAGGCGGGGGAATTCGCTGTCGGGGCCGCGGAGGACGAGGCCTGGGTGGAGGACGTTGAGGAGGATCAGGCCGAGGAGGACGGGGAGGCCGTCGAGGCAGAAGACGTAGTTTTCGCTCTTGAGGATGGGGTTGTCGTCGTTGGCGCCGGGGATGAATTCGACGAGGCGGAAGATGATTCGGATCTGTCAAGTCTGGTGTTAGAGGCAAACTCTGGCGCAGAGGAGAGGGTGGGAGTGATGAAGCCGATCGATTCTTACCATGATAAAGACAAAGTCGGCAAGTAGGACCCAAACAAGCTTCTTCGTAAGCGAGATGTTGCGATCCTGTCGACCCTCTAGATCGAGTTTCTTGTAAAAGGCAATGGTCAAGACGCTGAAGGCGATGATGAACAAAGCCTGGATGCCAACACCGACCATGTAGATCTTCTGGCCCGCGCGCTGAATATCCTGGCCGTCTTCATCTTGGTTGGAAAGAAGAGAACCGCCGGTACCTTGGACGAGGAAAGAAAGGATGTCGAGCCCGACGAAGATCTTGGTGAGGAGGACAGCTCTCAGTCCGAGGACCTTTTGACTGGGGAGCATGTAGTGGACGAGGCGAGCTACGGTCATGTATAGGAAGGCGTTGATCCCTGGATGTGGTGTTAGTCTGGCAAGATCTTCTCCTCGGAACAAATTGGTGGCTGGTCACTTACACAATGGGGCAAGAAGGAGAAGCAGCGTGCCCATGACAACGTAGGCAAGTTGCTGCTGGTCGCGAGTACCGGCTGTGCGAAGAGCGAAGGCGGCAGTTTCCCAGGCACTGCCCATGATGAGGACCCAACAGTATTTCTAGGCATACAAGTTAGCGAAAGTTGATCCCACGTCCCTTTGATAACTTGGTCGCATTTCCAGGGCGTAGAGAAGACGTTTATCTTTCATCCAGGATCAGGAGTAGTACCTTTTTATACACAGCAGCTTGAATGATATGAACAGAAGTAGTTAGTCCTACTAGCACTGCAAACGCCAGGTTGGCGCCAAAGTTGGGCACAACCAGGTAGTTGCTGTTGCAGGCATCGATGGGGACGGCGCCATATTTTCCGGGAACGGCAGTGATGCAGGACGGCGAGGATGTCGAGGTAGCTGTGCCAGTGGCAGCATCTGCGATGGTTGGAGAAGGAGTGGCCATGGCGAAAGGGGGAGAAGACCTGTGGGATTAGAAGCAACTGAGTGAAGAACACACGAGGGACGGAGGACGAAGTCGGATCTCACTTCAGACGAAGGCTAGGAGAGAGAACGAATGTGATGTTGGATTATATTCAAGTCATGATCTCAGGCTCGAACTATTCGAGGCATTCCCAGATATTAATACTCGTCGAAGATGAGATTAGAGATCTCTAACGGAGTAATACCCTTCTAGAACTCAGCCATACAGTAACTGCCACCTTCAACTCCCTCATTGCTAGCATTGGACAAGAAAGTAAGATTTTGATTTTGGTTGACTCGTTTCCAGTCGTTTTTTACGCGTCAGCCAGATACGAAGATTTACGGTGTGCCCAGCACAGCAACACAGGTCGGGCCCCGAAGATCTTATGGCGCAAGAGAGGCTTGTCAGGCACGATTAACCCTGATGCAACAGCCACAGACCAGATGAATTTTTTGGCGCCTTTCCTTTTTCTGGCGGTGCGGGCCGAAACACGACGGCCACGCAAGGGAGTTCGTAGAGAGTTTTACCAAATGTATGGGCCGGGAGTGGTTCGAGGCTATTCGTCGCCTCGGGATAATGATGACCCTTGGAGCGGTCTGGGTGCTTCTGGGTGCTGGATGACAGCACTTATTTTAGGTGCAAAGGGTTTTGGGTTTTGGTGCAAAAAGAAGCTTGTGCTTATGTGGACGTCGTTCCCACCGGGTTTCGACGCGTCATGACCGAACGTAGTTCTGCCAGGGCTCCCAGGGCCAGTGAGGCACAGCATCTGCATCGTTTCGCAATGCAACGAATGGCGAATGAGATGTCGGCGTGGACGAGGCTTGGCGAGCAACTCTGAGCCATTGACGTCGAATGTGCCAAAGGAAATTTAGGATAAGCAATCATCATTTGGACATGATCAACTCCTAGATGACGAAAGACATACGAGCGAGGGAGCATTTAATGTTTGAACATTGGACGAATTGATAAAGATTGCATCTGCGTTTGAGATGGCAACGACAGATTCGTCCGGCTTAATAATGCGGCTCTTGAGTCTTGGTGCTTCTTCAAAGTTGCTCCTTCTCATAATTGTCCTTTTGTGGGAACCGTTATTTTGCAGGAAAAGAATTTCCTGGGAAAGGCCGAACGGACGATACTGATTCGGCAGCAGCTCCAGAACAGCCTCGCCGGCCACCAACATCCTTCATTCCCCATGATCCTCATCCAAGCTCCAACATTGAAGTTGTTTACTTGAATGTTAATGTGGGCAACCGTGCCACTTGCGGGCAGCTTTCTGGCTTTCCTCTCTGACATTTCTGGGAAGCTGCGTCTGCCATGATCTATCTACAAACACTTCGTCGTGGCTGGTGTTCGCTGCATCATGCTGCCATGTGGGACGCCTGATCAAGGCCAGTTGCAGTCTCGTGGGTAGTTGGTCTCCGGGTATGTTCAATCGCCAACTTGGACTCTCGTCGTTCGATGGCCTGTTTGGCGATTGGAGATTTTTGACCCACGCCTTTGGAGTCGTTTCATCAAGCGTACATGACATGTACACTAGCTGACGAACGAAGAAGTCATTCTCTTGACGTATCATTATTTAGTGCAGTCTTCAAACGGGGACAGTCGAAGTACGCGGTACGGAGTACACAGTAGTGTCGGTGGTTCTGCGACCTGACGTCGCAGAAGACCCCTGCAAGTGGTCATTGATTCGATCAATGCAATGCTAATTTCGATGGTCGCCGCTGAGCCTCAGCCACGGACTCTTCCGACTTATTTCAACCAGCTCTCCTCAAGAGGAGAATCTAATTATCTTGATTTTGATACTCTCACACGTCGAACAGTTCGTTTGCATGGCACAAAATACCTCAACAAGACACAAACCGCTCTCGCACCATCTTCATCTATCGTGCCGTGTACCTCGCAGAGCCGAGGAGGCGAATAGAAAATCTTTCGTATCAGGTGTCACCTGTCGAACCCGAAACCGACCCTGCATCTTCAGCACTGGAGATTGCGTTCCCCACGCCGGGAAGGACTCTTTGTTGTGCTCGTCGTGGCATTAGAGTATTAGGAGTGGAGATGGAGTCGGCTTAATACGAATGGACGGCTGGACGGGTTAGCGAGCAATATCGAATGTTGAACTTTGAACTATCTCGGGTCACCGCACTCTAGTGTAAATAATGGGCTGCCGCAGGCGAATCCACAATTTGTGCTTGTCATTTTACTTGTATGAAGTACGAAGTAGTGTAGTTTAGAATGTGCATCGGATTTTTAGGTTGTGTACAAGTACGAAATAGTGTACGCCTGGCCTGGCCTGGCCTGGCGACAGTCCGAGGAAGCACGACGTCGGCATTGTACCGCGCGCACACACCAGCTCAAGTCCTGTGCAGGAGCATTGAACATTGAGCTTTGAACTTTGAATGAATCTCAATCTGGAAATCTGGATACCCCGCTCCAGAGTCCAGCCACCAACGACCAAGTACACTACTTCGTACACAGTAATACTTCAATGTTCCAGATGATTTGAGCCTTCGACAGCGGCGTGGTCGCCATATCTCTCCTCCCTCCAATTGTCTCCTCTCGTGGCCAAGAAATCGGTCATTGGAGGCATCCATGACTATACGATCTCGCCGCGTGCTTGCTGTGCGACCGTCTCCAAGCCAATCAAGCTTGCCAATCGATCCAGCCTGGTAACTCGCCTGTCCATCACTTCCTGCTCCTGGCCAGCTTGATGTAATTGCGGGCGCCTACATGACCACCGGCAGGCACCCTGGACCCTTTTTATGCCTTGTTCAATCCAATATTATCCAATATCCTTAGCTTCTCCAACCCCCACATGCAATGATGTCCAGGATGAAGCACTATGACTACATGGACAAGGACAGTCCCGCTTGTGAACTACCAGGGTCTTGGCTGACCAGGCCATCTCTGATCCTTGCTCACCTGGAATGCACACACACCAAACAAAGTACACTAATACTTCGTACACTCCATCATACAATCGACGAGCTCTTGGTTTGGGAATAGTGCCGTAGTATTCTCCTTCTTCGAAGTACGTATTAAGCGATTGTGCCGGTTTAGTTCGTCCAAGACCGGTATCAGACTGTACACTACATACTTTCGTACATCGTAGTGTACTTCGTAATTTCTCCTTGACGTTTGTCGTTTGTCGCAATGTACCATGATCGTTCGTCCCCAGCCAGCTGCCATCAATTTGAAGCCCTCCGCTCCTCCTTCGTCTGTTTCATTCTTCCCCCGCTCCTCCTCTCCTCCACCACAGCTCTTCTCTCGAGCAACATCGACGTGTTCTTCGTCGAGAATTCACAATCTCCTCTTGGCTTCAGAAAACCTGCCCCGGCCGAGGAACTATGCCCATCCGTGTTAAGCTAAAGAAGCTACCCGCGCCCCGAGCGCCATCGCCTGGCCCGTCCGGCTATGTTTATGTCGAGCTGCCTGATATTCGTGAAGGCGATAGCTTCCGAGATGTCATCAAGCAGTTTTCTCGGTCAGTCAATCCTACCCTCTCTCAGCATTTGATTCATTTATTTCCTATACTGACACGTCTTTTACCCTTCGTAGTTACTTCTCTGCCATCATCACTCTGCCGCACACGTTTGAGCAGTTGAGGACTTCTTCAAGTGAACTTCGTTCGCTAGTCGACCATCTGGCCCTGAACTGCTCCAATCCGACCATCGTGAATGCTTTGCTGTATGTTCTTGATAAATCTTCATTTTTACGTCTTCCCATTGCGATTCTCAGCTACGGCGGTCGGCATCACGAGGCAGGTTCTATTTCTAGCGGTAGTGGGGCACATGCAGAGCGGATTACCTCCCCCACTTCTATACATGATCGATCTCACCTCAACACACCAGGCCTTTCGGACGAGCGCCTCTTCATAAATTTCAATTGATGCTGACCTGGTTTCTATGAAGGGCTTTGAAATGGCACTATGTCGCCGACGACAAGACCCGCGACCTCAGCGCGTCTCGCGCACATGCCTGCGAGATCGTAGCCTGGAGGTTCTTGTCTCGCCTGTCCGAGAGAGAAGCAGTAGACTACTGTCTATACGAGATCCCCGAACTCGAGGAACCCGAACCGATTCCTGAGACCATTCCTGAGGAGACCACCAGTACCGAACACTCTCCTCTTCTACCGCGGTCCAATGGTGGCTCCTACGGCAGACGGTCCATGGCCACCACTGTTAGCTCTGTAAAACGCGGTCAACTTTTACAATCCCTCTCACGCTTGACGGCTAGTTTCAATGTCGAAGAGGGTGAGGAAGAGGAAGAGGATCCAACTGCACCCTTCCGCGGCCTCAATGCCCTCGAGATCGCCGCCATCTCGAACTCCAAGGAGTTCCTCGGCCAGGCTGTTGTCCAGAAGATTATTACTGCCATCTGGAACGGTGATATCATTTTCTGGGATAGACTCGACGTCTTGGCCGTCAAGAAGCCGAGATACTATAACCCTGCAACGGCTGACCCCTTCTCCCGCTTGCGTGTCCCTAAATATCTCAAGGCTTGGGAGATCGTCTTCTTCCTGGGCTTCATGGCTATTTACTACACCGTGCTTGTGGAGCGTGACGTCGACGTCATTACTCGTGCCGAATATGTGCTTTACATCTGGCTTGCCGCATTTTTGTACGATGAGATCAGCGCTTGGAACGATGCTGGTTCTATGTTTTACACCTCCGACCTCTGGAACGTATTTGACATGATTATGATTAGCCTTGGTATAACCTTTGCCATACTCAGTAAGTTAACCTTTTTCTTCTTTTCCTGCATTTACTCCACTGAATGCGGGAGGATGGTTCACTGACATGCCATTGCAGAGATAATTGGTATCACCACGCATAATCAGCAGGTCGTCGAAGTTGCCTTTGACATATTCGCCTTGGAAGCACTGTTCATGGTGCCCAGAATCTGCTCGTTCCTTAGCTTGAGCCCATACTGGGGCACCCTGATCCCCTGCTTCAAGGAGATGGGCAAAGACTTTGTCAAGTTCATGATTTTGGTCATCATCATCTACTGCGGTTTCCTCACCACCTTCTCCCTCGTCGGGCGAAACACATTCACCTTTGCGAACATGACCATGATTCTCACCAAGATCTTCTTCGGCTCGAGCGGAACTGGTATCGAGATTATGGACGACATTGACCCCGTCTTCGGCCCGCCTCTCATGCTCCTCTTCATCTGTCTCAGCTCCTTCCTCCTTACCGGCTCCCTCACCGGTATGCTGTCCAACAGCTTCTCGCGCGTCATTACCCAGGCTAGGTCAGAGTATCTCTTCGTCTACAGCACCTACGTGCTCGAGGCATCCACGAGCAACCGCCTGACCCACTTCCTGCCGCCCTTGAACCTGATTTCCCTCATCATCTTCCGACCCCTTCGCTTGTTTTTCCACTCGACCACCAAGTTCCGAGCCGGCCGCATCGCCCTGCTCAAGATCACCCACCTCCCCATCGTCGGCGTTATCAAGTTGTACGAGTCGATCCGCTGCAGGAACATCCAGGACGAGTTTGCCGGCTTCAGAGGCCCCACCTTCAGCCAGGAGGATACCCTGAGGGCAAGCGTCCACAAGCAGCCGTCCTCGGCGGATAGCAAGTCTGCCGAGGCGGACGCCAAGGAGAGCTCGGCCAATGAGGGAAGCTTGGTGCTCTCGCAGATGGAGACGAGGGTGAACGAGATGGCGAGCAAGATTGACCGACTAACTTTGATCCTGTTGACTATGCAGGAGAAGCAGGACGAGCATCAACAGCAGCTGCTGCGTGAGAAGGAGGAGAGGGAAAAGAAGGAGAGGGAAAAGGAGGAGAGAGAGCAGAAAGAAAAGGAAGAGAGAGAGCAGCGCGAGAAGGAAGAGAAGGAGAAGCGAGAGAAGGAAGAAAGAGAACTAAAGGACAAGGAAGAGAGGGAGGCGAAGGAGAAGAAGGAGAGAGAGGAGAAGGAACATAAGGAGAAGGAGGAAAGAGAGCAGAGAGAAAAAGAAGAGAGAGAGAAGCAGGAAAAGGAAGAGAAGGAAAGTAAAGAGAAGGAGGATAGGGAGCTAAAGGAAAAGGAGGAGAAGGAGAAGAAGGAGAAGAAGGAGAAAGAGGAGAGAGAGCTGAAGGAAAAGAAGGAGAGGGAGGAACAGGAGCAGAAGGAAAGAGAGGAGAAAGAAAGGAAGGAGAGGGAAGAAAGAGAGTTGAAGGAAAAGAAGGAACAGGAGGAAAAGGAAAAGAAGGAACGGGAAGAGAAGGAGAAGAACGAGAAGGAGGAGAGAGAGTTGAGGGAAAAGGAGGAGAAAGAAAAGAAGGAGAGGGAAGAGAGGGAGTTGAAGGAGAAGGAGGAAAAGGAGAAGAAAGAGAGGGAGGAAAAAGAGCAGAAAGAGAGGGAAGAAAAGGAGAAGGAAGAAAGAGAGTTGAGGGAAAAGGAGGAGGCTGAAAGGAAGGAGAGAGAAGCGAAGGAACGGGAGGAACAAGAGCAGAAGAAGGACGAGGACGACCAGAAACCCGATGACGAATAAGCGGATGACCGACTTGAGGCTGGGTTGGATAATTATACCCTCGGACCGGTGGCATTTTGGCCATGACGATGTTGATCCCGTCTTGGTATAGCAGAGGTGTGTTTTGTTGGGCGAGGAGGATTATTGTTTTGCATTGTTTTGTGTTGGCCTTTTTTTTTTTTTTTCCCTCTTCATGTCATGATGTGTCTGCCTGTCAAGGAAGCGGTTACGTTTTGCGATTTTCCATGCATCTCCCAAACTTCTTTACGACCGTCATGGGCCATGAAATACCTGCATATACCTTTGTTTTGCATGTTGTTTTGTTCTTCAGCTTATATGTCTGGCTTGGAGGCACCCAGTTTGTTCAATACCATTTGCATAGCCAGCATAATCACACAGAATAGGAAACCCAAGACTTAAAGATGCTTGCATACATTTCCAAGCGTGCTCTGTAGGTAGAAGCAAATAGCCCTATGCCTTAAAAGTCTGGCGTAGGGCCTTTCCCAACATAAGTTTCAATCCAAGCAAACACCTCCCGATGCCACACACGTGAATTCTCATGCTTGAGCACCCAATGCCCCTCGTCCTCGAACGTCAAGAACTTGCTCGCCACGCCGTGAGACTTGAGGACCCGGTAGGCGGCGAGCCCTTCGATCAGGGGACACCGCCAGTCGCGCTGGCCGTGGATGAAGAGCGTCGGAGGGGCGTCCCTCCACTTGGCGAGGCGGTCGGGCCGGGCCGGGTTCCACTTGTCGAGCTGTTCGGCGGTGGCGGGGTCCCATGCGAGAGGAGGAACGCCGAATTGGGCGGGCGGGAGGCCGTAGTCGGATGTTAGGGCGAGGGCGTTGAGGTGGAGGACGCCGTCGTGCCAGATGGCGCAGCGGAACTGTTGGGTTGTTTTTAGTTGAAGTTCACGTTTAGGGGAACACAGCATGCTGTCCCGTTGGGAAAGAAAGGGGGAGACGGTTTTACCTTCTTAGCGAGGTCGGTGCCGAAGATCCAGCTCACCATGTAGCCTCCGAAGCTGGCGCCGGCGAGGGCGGCGCGGGTTATGTCGATGTAGGGGAGTTGCTCGACGTATTGGACGAGGTTGACGAGATCTCTGTAGGCAGCTCCACCCCATTCTCCGTTGATTCCTGATACAGACGAACAAGGTTAGGGAGATTGAGAGATTGAAGATGGGAGGGTAAATGGGGCGGCGGGGAACGTACGGGAAGTGAAGTCTAGTCCGTATCCTACGCTGCCAGCAATGTTGGGGCAGACTATGATGTAGCCCTGCTCGGCCCAAAGTGCCATGTTCCACTATGGGTAAGAGGTTAGCATGTTATGTTTTTAATCGCGAGGAAGAATATCACGCACTCTCGTGCTCCAAGAATCATTCCATGCAGATACTGGCCCGCCATGGGGCATTAATACCCAAGGATACTTCTTATCAGGGTCGAAATCGCTCGGACGAAGTATAAAAGCGTGGACACAACTGTCATCAGCTCCCTCGTACCAAATCTCAGACACCATGGCATGCGTCAAGCCGAAGAGTGCGCCGTGCCGCGTCAGTGATGAGACTACCACGGGCTCCGTCTCCCCCTTAGTATCGATGATCTGCCAGAGGCTACTGTCCAGGAAGCTCGTGCTCGAGACTAAGAGTTTCCCCCATTGGCCTTCAACGAGGGGGTAATAGGTACCGGCGGAACCGTTGTTGAAAATAGTCTCGGGTACGGCATCCTGCGCAAGTGAGAGGGTCTGGATGGTCGTGCGGCCACATGCCAGTGTAGAGAGGAGAAGACTGTCGCGCTCGCTGCCGAACTCGAAACTGGATGGGGGAAGCGCAGGCTCCTTTTTTATAATGAATTTGAATACATCGACGACAGCCAGGGAGTCGATGTGGCCCAGCAATATCCGTGCGTCGATGCTGTTCTCGTAGGACTCGTAGACGAAGGCGACGAGGGACTCGTCGGGCGAGAATCTCACGTTGGAACATCGCCCTGCGCGGAGGGAATGCTCCATCTGGAGCTTCTGGGGCGGTGAGGTCGTCTTCGCTGCGAAGGAGCTGAGGGGCGCGAAGTAGACATGCGTAGAGTCCCATTGTCGAACGTCGGTTTCTGGGCTGAAGGACGAGGCATTGAAGATGATGCCCTTGGTGCTCAGGTCGTAGTGGTTTTTGACGTCGTCTACATCGTAGACCCCTACGATCTCGAGAGTGGTATCTTGGAGAAGGTCGTTGAGGTCCCCTTGAAGGGTCCAGCGGTCGTTTCGTCTGGTGAGTTGAGAGTACCAAAGGGTATACTTTTGTTCCTTGGTGATAGCATCCCACTTTGAGAGAGAGAAGAAAAAAAGACAATGTCAGCGTATGCGGTGTGAGAAATATATACGTCTATGAGATTTCAAACACGTTCTTACCACCCAGACTCGGGGCTTATCAAAAATCCGAGCCGACCCCTTCTTTTCCTCCGTCGTCTCATTATAGAGCTTCCCATCCGGACCGACAAGTCCAGCAACAGCGAACGCCAGCGTCTCGTCGCCCAGAGCCTTAAACTTCAATCCGCTAACGGGCGCAGAGAACTCGAAAACCACATGCCTAGTCTCCTCTGGTCTCGCCACATCGATAACCACAAGCTGCGTATTTCCCTTATCCTTCTTCAGCAAATATGCGACCTCGGTATCCCGACCGGGGACCCATACAGCCTCGGTGATGTTCTCGTCGCTCGAGAGCACCTCAGAGCGCCCGGTCTGGATCTCTAGCGTCTTGAGCTCCTTGGTCAGTTTCGCTTCGGCGAAGTTGTAAGTGGAGACTGTGTAGAGCGAGAGGGTCCCGTTCCGGCTTGGCACGGCTGGGCTTCGACGCGGGGCGCCGAGCAGGGCCTCCGGTGTGAATTGTTCGGAGATACGCATCTTTTTTATCTATACCCAGTATCGTGTCAAATATGATATATAGTATGTCTAAAGTGTGATACCGAGGAGTCCGGCGAACGCGCTGCTCCGAGGATGGTGAGGAAGCGAGAGAGCAAGTTGGAGAGGGGGCCGAGTTCTGATTTGTACTCCTCAGAGGGATCAAGAGATGGAACGAGCTGCGCTACCCCAGTTCGGTATTCAGTGCATGCGCATTTACAATGGGCGGATGGCAGAGTCGTGGGATTAATACTAGTTATAAATGAGGCAGGTCAAGTTGATGAATTCAAAAGTGCTGTGTTCGTATTTACACGTAAACGGAAGGACGCAATTGCTGACGCAAGCTCGTCGAAGCAGGCGCTGAAAAAAACAATTCGACTGCCTAAACACAGCGCGCGAAAGTGTCGAAAGTGTAAGCCATGGGCGACCATTGTAATCACTCCGCTGCCTGGCTAGCACTTTAACTCGTTATTACAACCCTGCTGCCGAGGTAGACTGCTGGGAATTGCAATTGCAGTTCTTGGTAGACTCCGCGTACGCCTTGTCGAAGTTACCACCTCTTGACGATCAAACACGCACGCTGCTGGTCGTTTGGCTGCACAGTTATCCAGCGACCGGGAGGTGGAGGAAATGCTGGAGGCGGTTGTAACTCGTCCGTGGATTTGCAGCGATTTGGGGTTCTTGCCGACTGACCTTGAAGGAGCGGTGTTGGGCCTGTCTCTGGAGATCGTCACAATTGATGGCATCCGTGGAACTCAACTTCGTCGATGTTCCGCCAAATATAGATTGGGATTAATCAAGGATGCTCGTGTTCTATAATGGTATCTACTCGCTATCGCCTCCTGAGCCGTAGACTGTATATTCACATATCCACATGTATCCCAACTGCAGTTATAGGATACCGCTTTCTCGTAGGGCTCTCTCAAACTGTTTTGCCATGTCTTCTTCGGGATCTGGGAGTTTTATATCGCCAGTATCGATGTAGTTCTTCCAATACTTCAGGCCCTCTATGCCCTCTTCTCGGCAAAGGGCACCCTTTTCCTCCGCCATTTCGAGCTCCTCCTCAGCCACACCAAGGCTCCAACCGAAGCGCTGGGCCGCATCCTGCGCTGTAACACCGACGCCGAACTGATGCCAATCCCACGACACCTCTTTTTCCGGAGGGAACTCGTGCAAGTCTTGCACCCACTCTAATATCGCCGCAATAGTAGTCTCGTCAGTACGATCGTGGCTCTGGACTACCATGACACCGCTCTTGAACGTCCTCAACCGCACCGGCAGCTTAAGTGTCTCCCACATCCTTGCCGCTTTTTCAAAGTCGCGAGGGCTAACCAGCTCGACGCCCCCTCGCGCCCTGTTGAACGTGGCCCAGAGATCGACAAGGCTGATGACTCCTCCCGCTTTCTTCAACACGCCGCGGGAATCATCCGTCAAGAACTCGGCGAGGTTGCGGGCGAGTTCAGAAACATATAAGGATTCGGAACTGCTTCCGCCGACAATGTCCTTGGTCGTCACTAGACCTAGCTGGTTGACGAGAGCGCTGGCTTCAAGAGCCGCGCCACCGCCCGTGCCGTTAACCTGCCTCGCGAATTGCTCCGCTAGGGCTACGACTTCTTTCGCAGATGCCATCAGGGACTCGAGATCTTCAAATGCATCACCGATCACAAGCTCGTTATTCTTTCGCATGTCTAGCCCCCTTTGTTCGAGTGCCGCAATGCCCGCCGCTTTGGTCACCGGCCTTCCATCAGCTCCCGCTCCAGGTCTGGCGGTTAAAGCGGTCTCATCTCCGCCTCGAGTGCCCTTCGGAATCGGTGGCGCACCATGCAAGAGCCACTTTCTTTGCGTCATGGCTCCTTTTAATCGCTCATAAAATATCTTCTCACCGCCGCCGCGGAAGGACACTTTAATGTGATTCAACGTGTCGGACTTTGAAGGCCCACTAACTAGCACCGGTCCCGGTGACTCAGTCCTTGTTACAATTGTAGGTATCGTCGTTGCTGCATTTTGTGGTTGAGAAATGAGCGACGCACCACACATCTCACACGAAAGAAGTGACGGGTGGTTCAGAAATGTGCAACGGGGGCACTCAAACGACGCACCAGTGTCGGCAGCTGGACTTCTTGGGCTGGCATTCGAGGAACCGTGATTGAGCACAGGAGCCGTTGGTTTTGGACTTGAAGGCGTTGGCCGGGGAGACAGGGTCGGGGTCGCCGCGTTCAAAGCTGATAGTGTCGAACTCCGAGTATTTGCATTCGAGATGGCAGCTTTTAGCACGTGTGTAAGAGTCGGCTTAATGCCACATGCAAGACATGGTGGCAATGGAGTGTGCGCAGTTGCTGTGGTAGGATCAAAGTTGGAAGGAACCGGGTTAGAGAAGCTGCAAATGACGCACACCCAAGTCGCAGCTGTAACGGGAGGCAACTCTGACTGCTGCGACCGTGGGCTGTTTACACGGCTACCAAGCGACGAACTTGGGGTTGACTGTTTTATTCGTTTCGGCGGCTTCGGCACCAGGGTCACCTTCGCCGAAGATTTAAGAAAGCCGGCCTACCGAAGAAAATGTTGTTAGCGACATGGCTTTTTGTTGGGTTTCCTCGTCCTCTACCCCTCCTCCGTTTTGGCGGGACAAAAATGTGGAGGGTCTTACGTAGAACTCATAGCGCTCGACCTCTTTCAGTTCCAAGGCAACCGAGTATTTCCGTGGCTGATCCCCATCTACGTAACATATTCGATGAGACGTCAGGTAGACCTGGCCATTCTGATGATTGGGAAGTTTGTATTTCCTAGAACGCGCGCCAGTAAGTTAGCCCATTTCCAGCACGAGAGGACGAGGCGGCTAGTCGTGGAATGGCATACCCCTCATAGAGGCCAACATTGTCCTGGACAAAGAGGAGCACTTCATCGGGGAGATACGACGGGCGAAGTGCGGTGGTGAGGTCTATGCTTTTAAGAAACATTCGTCATGTCTGATGTGGCGCCTTGAGAACTTGAGTCTGTCGGCGTGAGGTCTCGTGAAGCAAGCCTAGAATGTTAGGGTCAAGGTGGTGGGTAGGTTGATTCATGCTTGTTGATGCGCCGTGTTGTCCCACGCCCCGCAGACATGTAATAATAGCACTGACGTAGACCGAATTCAGGGAAACAAAATTAGCCACCTGACGGCACCTGACAAAATTATCGAGTGTTGAACTTTGTACTTGCTACATCGGTTGACATCAACCGATTTCTTCCGATTCTTCATTTTCCTCGATTCATACCTGCGTATTATCTGATACACTGAGAACTAAAGGGAATTAAAGCTGTTCAGAGAGACAACAAAGCTAACTCCGGCCAGTGGTCCGACATATCAAACATCAACTTTCCTCCCCTAGGGTAAGGCCTAAGGTCTCTGAAAGCCTCCACAGGAAACAACCAGAACCCACCGGCTGGCCTCACAGCCCTCGCAAGCCCTTTTGGGCCCTCGATCGGCGGCTCTTTTGCCGTGTATCCCTCAATCGTGAGATTGGTAGAATGATATCCTTGTCGTCGATATTCCAGCAATTCTTCTTTTGCCGCTTTTAAGAGTCGGCGATTAGTCTGAAGATCCCAATCCTCGTCCGAGTACTGGAGAGTTTTATAGGCCCAAAGGACGCGCTCCCTTGCTGCTTTGGGCGGATGGATATTCCACGTTGCTAAGAGGTCTTGCCACATTATGCTCGATATAGATGGATCGGCTCTTGTTCCAACATACCTGAAATCAGGTTTAATAGGTCTTGGGTCAAAGCCTAAGATATCGAAGAATGGAGTGAGTAGTTTCTCTGGTATAGAGCAATTAAAATCATACTGCGAGCCCCTGCCACCATCCGCTATTCGAATCCCACGCCAGCGGATAGACTGTGCCATCCAGAAGACGTTCTGTAGTTGTGAGATGGAAGAGGCGAAGATGGCTCTTGAAGGAGCTGGGCATGCCTCTACCGAGGACCTTAGTTTCATCAACCCGCCATGGCTGAAGGCCAAATTGAGGAACCCAATACCCCTTGGATCCTGGGCCTTAAGCTTATTTAGGAAGTCGACAAATAGTGGCAGATGGGTGCAGACAGCCGTGGACGTTAGATGAATGACATCAAACTCCGGATTCAAGTAGATCATCGGCGTGGGCGTCAGCCTCTTGAGCGGCATAAGATAGCCACTATATCTTCGGGAATGGCAACGAAGATGAACACGATAAAATCGGAGTGCTACTTTTCGTGACTCGCTGTTGACACATAAAAGCCTACTCTGTAGCTTCAAGGCTTCCGTAGTAATAATAATATAGATTGGGTCGGAAATCGAGCATGTTTCTTCAAAGCGCCAAGGAGCTTCCAGGCCACGAACCGAATAATCATTGCAATCTTCGCAGGACTTCACTTCAATTTCGACTAAGCGATGCCGTTCCAGTGCACATTGCCAGATGAGTAGTCGGAGCTCGCATGGGAGCCTTGGGAATCGAGAAAAGACAGTATATTTGCCGTGGTGGTAGGATGGGTCGATAGTCTGGAAATCCTGCCGAGAAGCCATCGGAAACGAAGCCGGTCTGCGTTGGTCTGGAGGCGGACCAAGATCACCAAACAAGGGAAGTGGCAGGTTGCGCTAGAATGGCAATTAGACACACATCAAGGACACTTAAAGGTAGGTCTGTGGCTGCCTATTGCAGCAGACGGAAGCAGAGGTAGCATTATTCCATTGATTCTTTTGTACGCTCTTGACGACTGTTCATCCTCAAGGCAGCAAGAGCTGTTGGTGTTAGCTGGGGTCAAGTAAGTAGCAGGCACTTCGAGAAGTTTGCCAGGGTCTTGGCTTCAGTTGGGCGGATGTGGCTTAAATAATCCGGAAAGAGCGAGAAAAATTGAGCCGCTTTTGGGTAAAATGCAGCGGCTGATACCAAATGGCAAAAGGCCAGCCGGACCGTCAACACAAGAAAGCCACGAACATCGGTGGATTCGCCGCAAATTTCCCTTTTCTCTCCAGATTGTATGATTATGTCAGCGGCTCATCATCGGGACCTGTTGCTGGCTGCCCTTCTTCGCCCTCCACCCCAAGTCTCCCAACCCTCACCAAAATCTTCCCAACACGAACACTTCTTCCTTCCCCATACTTGCATCCATCAAGACTCTCCAACCAAAACCTACTAGGATACCTCTTTTGATGATATCGCAGTTGTCCTAGCAAATGAACCTCAATTTACTGCCATGCTAATCCCCCCACGTTAGTTCCGTTACGCAAACCTGAAATCCACCACCATCATGATGCCTAGTTGGCAGGCCGCCACCCCCCAAACAGCAGGCCACCCCTCGGCAACCACTACAACGATGAGCTACGCCTACCCAAATAGTATGTTTGCCAACTCGGGGCGAGTGTATTTTGGATTTAAGCAACTAACTTTCTCTTCAGAACCCGCGTTCATTCCCGTACAGGTACAGCATGGCTTTGGTCAGCCAGCTTCGCAGCCTGTGGCACACTACGGCTACATCCCCCCACCGCCCTCACAAATAACACAACATTCGCAGCCAGCACCGGCGCAGCCCCCTCCAAGCGCGCAGAACCCCCCGCAACAGCAGAAGATTGATTGGCCGGACTCAGTCCGTTCATACGTCCAGAGAACCTTTTTTGAACGAAATCATGATGCTACCATTGCGAAGGCCGAGCTCGAAGCCAAGCTCAAGGAAGTCATCACTCATGCCAAGGACAACGGCCAGCTCTATACCTTGAACTGGGATGATATGCCCCTCCCCCAAGCCTTGATAAGAGACCAGCGCGAGGTGGAGCTGAGGCGGCAGACGAGTATTGTATCCCCATCCACCAACATTGCACCTCCCCCAACCGACACAGCTTCGAAGAAACGCAAGTCATCCGACGCACTTGTTGACACCTGTTCCTCACCACCCCCGCCGTGGCGATCTACTAACCAGTCCCGAAATGCCTTGGAGGACCGCGTGTCTTTTCGGGCCCCAGAGAAGCGCCCCAGCCTGGATGAACCCCTTTCCAAATCTAGTAAGTTTCAGAAGCAACAAGAGAAACGCCTCCGTCGTTTCGAAGGCGGCTACAAATCGACCTATCGAAGCCCAAGCCCGCCTCCTTCAGATGGACCTGTTGTCGGAACCTGTCAGGACCTGGAGAAGCGGTATCTCCGCCTCACGGCTCCGCCCGTGGCTTCCAAAGTTCGACCAGAGTACATCCTTCGACAGACTTTGGATCTTCTCAAGAAGAAGTGGAGGAAGGAAAGCAACTACTCGTATATTTGCGATCAGTTCAAGTCGATGCGCCAGGACCTGACAGTTCAACGGATCAAGAATGAGTTCACTGTTTCGGTTTATGAGATCCACGCACGGATAGCCTTGGAAAAGGGGGACCTTGGTGAGTATAATCAGTGCCAGACACAGCTGAGGTGGCTATATCAGCTTGGCCTGAAGGGAAACCCCATCGAGTTCAAGGCCTATCGTATCTTGTATTTTATCC
This sequence comes from Scedosporium dehoogii, assembly GCA_002812735.1. Taxonomy (NCBI): domain Eukaryota; kingdom Fungi; phylum Ascomycota; class Sordariomycetes; order Microascales; family Microascaceae; genus Scedosporium; species Scedosporium dehoogii. The sequence goes on from PGIR01000170.1 coordinate 26,979, forward strand.
ACACCGCGAATCGCACCGGCCTCATTGAGGCCATCGCAGATCTAACCCCAGCAGAGAAAAAGGAACCGCCTATCAAGCATGCTCTTGAAGTCCGTTCCGCCCTTGTACTTGGAAATTATCACAGATTTTTCCAGCTGTACCTGGACACTCCGAACATGGGAGCATACCTTATGGATATGTTCGTCGTGCGCGAGCGTCTTAGCGCTCTGTGCAATATTTGCAAATCGTACGTTGTGCCAGTCCCGTCCTTTTTACACACAGTTTCATCTTTGCCCCCCCCCCCCCCCCCCCCCCCTTTCAACAACGTGAGCTAACACAAACCTTGTTCACAGATATAAACCTGATGTGAAGTTAAGATTTATCACCGAGGAGTTGGGTTTTGAGTCCGACGCAGATGCCGCCCAGTTTATTGTTGACCACAATGGCCAACATCTACTGGAGGAGCGAGGTGAATCGATCGTGTTCCTTTCCGGAAAGGCCGGAGGGCTTTTCGAAGGCCCGAAGGCTACCGCTTTCCAAAGAGTAGATATCAAGGGCCAAATCTAAGGGCCCGTATCATGCTACGCCATCCATGCCATAAACTCTAACCACTGCAACCCTCTACGCATCTCCTACCATCACGACCTTCCTGATATCCCTTTCTACATAGACCTGCAACGCCTGCCCAAGACATTGCATGGAGGCGTCATGTCTTCTAGATTCGGGATATAGGCGATTTCCCCCCTTCATCTCAACACCTAACGAACCGCGATGGTTTATGACCGATCGACGTCCACTTCTAAGACCGTCGAGCACAACATGCCGCGGCTAAAAGGCGTTCTTTTTTTTTTTTTCTTTCTTTTCACTTTCATTCTCGGTTGCCATCCTTCCGTCCTCGTAGCATCTTGTTTCTTTTCGGAAGTGAATTGGACGGCCTTGTTTTGGGGGCATTTTATCACTAGTGTCGCATGCCCTCGTTGCACTTTCTCAACCATTTTCGAATTCATCAACCTCAGTTTTTTAGACGAGCATCGCATCAACATTGGCCACTCGAATGCCCCTCGTTCGCGTTTCTAAGACAACTGGCGGCATTAGGTCAAGGCGACAACTTGTTCTACTTTCTTCGTCTCTTTATTCTTTACGTTTTCTCGTTTTCATTGATCTCTTTCTGACCGTTTCGGTTACGGGTTTTTCGTCGGATGACGGCTCATCCGCACAGCTAGCATTGGGACTGGAAGCAACATTAATCATTGTGATTCGGGTCTGGGCTCCAAACTGAAATCTCGTCTTCAGTTCAAAGCTCTGCTGGGTTTAATGGGATTGGCGTTTCTCCTTATGGAGAGTCCTTCACGGCGCGGTGGGTACTGGTTCAGGTCACGGCTTCTTGGAGCAGGACAAAAGTTTGTCCTTTAAATGTTTCTAGTTCAGCTTCGGATACTTCAATAACACGCATATGTTCTCAATTTTTCCGTCAAGTTCCCATCTGCGCGTCTTGACCGTGCTTTAAATACAAAAGTGTTCCGAAGATGATTCATCCTACAAGCGCGTCCCTGCACTCGGGTCACCTTACTGATAGCGGTCTGGAGTGCGTTCGGAATTGAGGATACGAGGATGAGGGTTCACGAGCAAGATCGATGGTTTACCCAAACGAATTCTACTATGCATCCCACACTTCTTGGCGCATGAGTTTGTTGATCATTGATGTGGCGATGTGGAGATGTGGCGGAAAGGCTCGTAGAAGCAGGCTCAGAAAGGAAAAAGAAGGACTTGGTCGGCACCCACACTCTCCCCGGCATTCATCCCCTTTCGTAGATGTCTAGTCAAGATGGAAGAGGGTGGTTAGGGCTGGCAGGTGGCATCTTATGCAATGAGAAGTTTCAGGTTGCCTGGACGTTGGGACGGGACGGACTCGTTCCGATGTGGGCAGGGGAGGGGCAACTTGGGAATTTGGAATTCCAAAAAAGAAATGGCATTACCGAGCATTGCATTGTCCGGGTTCTCTGGAGTCCGTATGCTCTCAAGAATCAGCTATCTTTATCGATTTCCCGTGATTTGAAGTTCAATGGAGGGTCCAAGGTCTGCGTATGCATCAGAGCGGCGGATGGACGTGAACTACACAGGGCCTGTTCACATGTTCCTACGAAGTACTTCGTAAACCTCGACAACAGATCAATTTTCAAGTTTTCATATAATATTCGCCTGCAGAGTAAGATTTGAAGGAACGGTGCACCTGTCGGGGGTCGTACAGGCTCACAAGTGGACCCTTTCCGTCCCGCGTCCGCGCATTCCCGTGATCTTCTCTGGGCGCAACTGTGCAGACGAGATGGTTCTGGTCTAATTCGGGAGCCCATGATCCAAACATTACGAAGGCAGGTCTACGCAGGTAATGGTGGGGATTCTAGAACACGGGCTCGCAAGGATTCCGAAACTCGGGTCACGGTATTCAAATTAGCACTCGAACTGGATGACAGGGACGGGAAGGGGTCTGTCAAGGTCAAGGATACCCCGAATGGCAGGTGGAAAAGTCGATGCGTCCAATATTAGACCTCGGACATTCATGGTGGAGGCCAAATCGGAAGGACAAGACTATGAAGTACGAAGAAATAGACTGGTCTGGCAGAGTATGCAGGCGAAAACCAAAGGAGGCGGACTCAAACTCCAACCTTACAGGGGCAGCTTGAAAGCTCTTCTTCGTCAATGCGAATGACATTCGATGTCCTACCTTGCACTTCGCAATCAGTAGAACCATTGACGGTTGGTTGGCCCAGCTTCATCTACTGCGTACTTCGTACTTCCTAGATGCGAAAACTCGACCTGGATTGATCGAGTAGTGCGGCAACGTAGGTGGGTAGTGGTAGACTCTCGAATGCAGATTAGCCCGTCCACACACAGGTTGGACTGGTTGCTACTATAGCTTGCTTGACAAGTCTTCGTCCCAAGTTTTCACGATGAAACACACCCCTCCTTGCTTCTTTGGCATTCCTGGTCTCGGCGTTTCTCGCTAGCAGGAATGTCAATGACCATGTCCAGGGCAAGGGAAGATCACATCACCAGATGGAACATTTAGTGGAGGCTTCCTTGACAATTCTGGTCATCGGCAGGAGGCTAGGGAGTCAAAGAAGCAACGATTTGGCACAAGACATGATGGATTGAGGGAAAGAAAAAAATTCTGCCAGCTGACGTAGACCAGGCATCCATCCATTCCCGAACCAGGTCGACAGGTCGGGTCGCCTAGAACATTCCCTGTCCTGGAAGCGGAAGCGGATGTCACGACGAATTTTCGCTGACCCATGGCGCGTTTGATATTCACGGGAACCGAATGTGTGTGCTCGAGGCGGAAGCAGGCCCTTCACATTCGCCGGGTCCCCTCTTTATTATTTTGCTTATATCCTTATGCTCTCTACCTTCGCAAAGTTCGAAGTAATGATCATGGAATACGGTTCCCCGAGAGCGATAGAACCCTGTTGATTTGCCGGTAGTTTGGGCTCATCTCTGATATTTCACAATGGGATCGTCTGGAATGCCCGCGCTCTGCTTCCCCGCGTTTTCTTTTCCTATCGCGCACAGCCGACAACTTCTGTCAAAGTGTGTGAAGGTGTGGTAAACAGCGTAGACCTACAAAGTAGTTACATGTGTGGGATGCGAGATGGCCTGGCGAAATGATGAAGTTATCGCTGAGCCAAGCACGCCGCAGGCCTTTTTCGGCACGACTAACAAAAGAGTGTGGTAGCATTGCTAACAAGTACTGCAGAGTACGAAGCATGCATCGCAGAATGGGGGCTGTTTCCTATTCCGAATGTGGGCGTTTCATGTTGATCCTTGGTCAGGCATGGAAAGGAAGCCTTCTTCTCCCACCTACATATGACGAAGTAAATGCGCAGCAACGCAAGGTACCCACCTCCCTCCACGCGCCTCTCTTTGGTGTCCGATTCTTTTTTTTGTTCTGGGAATGGAAATTGGGATTATGGAGTAAAGCCAAAATAGCCGGTGTCCCAAGCCACGGTGCTCGTGTTCAGATTTGATGGAATTGGAGGCTCCTTTGAACGGAATGCCCACACCCCGATGTGTTATGATACACCTCTTCAGAACAAACGGGCTTTTGGATGAATTACCCCAGATCTCGCCTTCACCTCCGCGCCGGTCCATTTCATTGCCAGTGATGACTCGAAGCAGCAGGGCATTTCTGAAGATCCATTCTCCGAAAATGGTTGTTTAGAGTACGGGAAGAGAAATGCCCGGTAAACCAGAGAAACCGGAATGGGCAGCTTTCGTTCTCTTGACCAGTTTTGGGGGCGTGAACTTGCAAGATGGTCTGTTTTCGAGACCTGCTAACTCTCTGATGTTTGTTTTGGGCGGCCGGCTCCTTGTCTTGGATTCCGGAAACATAAACCAGGGAGCTTGAATGAACGAGTAGAACATGCAGAACAAGTCATGTCTCGTGGACACATCTTGGCTCGATGAAGGAGCCGAGATGAACGATAAGCGATCCCCGATTCGCTTCAGCGAAGAAGAACTTCACTATTACGAGGAGACTAATTAGAGGCATGGGAGCTAGAGAAGTAGGCGACAAGTCGCAAACTGTGTTTTTTATTCAAACGTCTGCTCATCTTCGGGCTTTAACGGATCGGCGAAAACCTGACCTGAAGCATCAACTGGGATGGACCGGGGGGGTGGTCGATCTGGAAGGGCTGGAGTCTTCGATGTGGCGTCCTGACGAATTTAGGTTGTGCGGACTAGCCGGCCTGGGTCATGTTCAAGCATTGGAGACCAGCCCCATTGTCAGGCAACGACCGCACGAGTTCCGGCCCAAGGGTCCGCCCATCGAGGGCTGCCATTGGGCTAGGGCAGTGCTAAGACGATTCAATGTGACTAGCTCAGAGCTAACACCCGCTAGGCACTGCACACTATTCTGGACGGGTCAAAGTCAATGTCTCTCGGTGGGAGGGTTTCCGGTTCGATAGTGAGGTGGAGCATATTACGAAGTTCCCTTGGACGACCTGGACTTTTTGTCCAAGGTTGCCAGGGGCCACTCACTGACAATGGAACACACTCATTACTAGTTTAGTGGGCACGATACGACCACGGTCCAGAGTCTAGGGCTGCGCCGCGTCGTGTCACCATTGATTGACGGACTCGTGGAGTGTCAGGTGTAGGCAGACTTGAGATGGGACAGCTGAATCAAACACTGGGTGTTAAACAAGTGAATACCAATGATGGCATCAACGCCGTCGAAACCAATCGCCAGGCCACCCAGTCTTTGTCCACACCAGACCTTGTCCACACCAGACTCCTAGTCGCCAAAAGACCATTCGATCATTCGTCGACACCAAACTGGCTTGATAGACATTGCAGTAGCGTACTGTACCTCGCACAATTTTTTTTTTCTCCTTCCCACTGCACCCGTAATTAATTGATTGATCAATGGAGTTGGCGGACCCCCTGACAAGCATAGCATTTCGTGTCGAAAATGGAAGATGGGCGGGATCGATCCCCACCTTGAGCCTGCAATGATTCATTGATTCAATCAGGTCCGGGTTGTACAGCAGGAAGGTCGCCCGGGCTAGGATTCTCGATGATACGTGATATTAATCTAGAAAAGCTCCTAATTACATTGTGGATTGTTTACGGAATGGTTCATGGATGATGAATTATGCCGATGGACGAGGAACTACACCCCGAATCGCCTCGATGATGAAGTCAGACCTAGCCCAAGCCAGCAACAGAGTCAAATAAGTGTGCGAAGTACGAAGTATTACTTCATAGATTGATTGGGAGAGTCTGGGCCTAGGTCTGCCTTTCCCCGCTCAGCCAGCTTGTGTTGTAAACTTCAATGTCCTGAGGTACCCCATATCGCTACAATTGTACCGACCATCCCCTCAAACACGGTCTGTACCCCTCAGTACACGCTTTTCTCCCACCGGTTACCTCAAACATTTGTATGTTTCCCCTCCTTCCTTCCCCCTCCACCACATCCCTCCACCACATGGAAGGCGCTCCAACCCACCTGCCGCCCAGAGGGAAGGTTCATCCAGCCAAAGTGACTCCATCAAATCAATCAATCAATCAATTCTGCGCAACGAACTGGGGCAAGGCATCCACACCCATCCACACCCACCCACACCCACGCACCCGGCCGGCGCATAAACCATCCATACAGTACTTTCCCCTCCATCAATCAAATATCACTCCAGTCCCGGACCCTGACGCTGTCGTAACCTTTGTATCCCTTGTACCATCGATGTCATTACTGGTCTTCACAGCACCAGCAGCAGCACTTCGCCTAGCGCTTTGCCCAGCGCCTGCCTATTTCTTCTCCTCTAGGAACAGTGCGGTACATCGATCAATATTGATTACACTGGAGTCCTGGACTGTCCATCATTGAACTTTCAAGACCTGGTCGGTCCCTCCTATACAGCCCACGCCCACCCACATCCGCCCACCTTCCTCTCACATTGATCTCTCTTCCAAGTCGTCCTTCCACGACCCCATTAATGCGCTTCTCAATATCGCGTGATTCCCACTGGAATATTTCCTTTTCTCCTGGATTCATTGTCGTCAATCACTGGGACCTGGTCAACGCTTAATCACTACGATAACCCGTTGACTTGCGAGATTTAATTTCCCTCGACCACACCATTACGCCTAATCGGTCACCAATATCGACCCTTGTTGGCGCAAGCAAACCGAGGACTTGGTTCGAGAAGGATTCGAATTGTTTGTCGCCTCCCTACGAAATAAACCCACGAATAGCGGCTGCCATCGCTGGACTCTCTCAGGCGCATTACCAATTCTCAGAACGAAAGCGCTGTATCATCGATATCGAAACTTCGCCCTCGCCGTCTCGTTCGCGATCGTGTCCCCTTCGATTCCAACCCGTTCCACCCGACTCCCACTCTCCTAATCACACCCATCGATTCCCACACCTTGCGACTTTCAGCAAGGTTGGGGGTTCTTTCAAGCATTGATTCTCGAGACAAAGACGCCCGCGCCCGCGCCCACGCCCAGCCTCGGTTCCGTTCGCATTCAGTCTCTCGACACTCTTTTAACCCAGAAGACCCGTACTAGCTTCCATCTACGAGCTGTTAGAAGAAGTGGCTCATCTTTTCTGTGAAATCTGTGTGGAGAAACTGGCACCTTACAGGTTGTTCATTGAGCGATACTCGATACAGTACGACGAAGTGGGCAAGCGGACTCGACTCGACTTCAGGCCGTAGGGAACCACATACACTGGCAGATTGGGAAGCGGAATTTTTTTGAGGGAGGAGAAACAGAAGAAAAAGGCGAAGAAGACACCTCTGAACTCTAAGTCTGCACATTTGCAGGCATAGTTGCACATAACGATGAAGGTTTGTGATGCGCCCTTCTCCTCATGTGCGGGGTTACCACTCTCCATCCTGATATCCTAACTCTGCCCTGGGGCATTCCGGGATGAACGGGGTTAGACAGATGAGAGTCATCTCTAGATTTCTCTCTCCGTTACCTGATCGATCCTTATGTTTGTTCCTTGCTGTATCTCATCTGAGCTATTTCTCTACTCTACCTCCTATTAACCATCCTACTGATTGGATCACTGGAAGGCTGACAAGAAATGGGTGTTTACAGGCCTTACGGAGATCCATTAAGGGTGAGAAGGATAAACCTCAAGTATCCATAACTCCTAAGTCTGCCGTCGCAATCGTCCCCCCTAAGAAGGTATGAGGATATGGCTAGAACAGACCCTTCTTGCCAAGTCTATCCACCCCCCATCCCGGAGAGGCACCAGTCGGTAACGATGACGTGCCCTACATATCTTGTGGCTCCTATAATCTAAGCATTTTCTGTTTTACCCGAATGCTAATCTTTCCTATTTGTACCACTCAGGTAATCCGAGCCCTCTACGATTATTCTGCGCGGTCCAGCCAAGAGCTGAGCTTTTCAAGGGGAGATTTTTTCCATGTCATTGGTAGGGAGAATGATACGGAATGGTACGAAGCTTGCAATCCAGCCCTCCCCGATGCTCGTGGCCTTGTTCCCGTAGCCTTCTTCCAAGCTCTCGGCCGAACCGAACGGGAGAGCGCAGATGGCGGCAAACCCGCTGTCCCCAAAGCGGAACACGACTCGGGGTATTCGGAAAATGGCGCCGCTGCGATGCCGAGTGCAGGAGGTATGGGTAGTCCCCCAATGGCGCAGAGCCAACGCAGCTCGAAGACGGGGAAGTCTGGGGCCATGGTCTACGGCATCGTCCTTTACGACTTCCAGGCAGAACGTGCGGACGAACTCGAAGCCAAGGCTGGGGAGGCGATTATAGTCATCGCTCAATCAAACCCCGAGTGGTTCGTAGCCAAGCCGATCGGAAGGCTTGGTGGCCCAGGTCTCATTCCCGTCACGTTTGTCGAAATCCGAGACATGGCAACCAACACAGCCGTTCCAAACCCTCACGAGGCAGTGAAAAAGGCGGGTATTCCCAAGGTTGAGGAATGGAAAAAGATGGCCGCAGAGTACAAGAATAGTAGCATCACCTTGGGCAAGTTCGAGGCTGGTGGCGGCCCGCCTTCGCAAGGCCTTGAGCAAGGGATGGACCGATTAAGCCTGCAGCAACAACAGGGACAACCCCAACAGCAATTTGCCCAACCCCAGCAGCAGCAGCCTCCTTTGATGAGCCCTCAGAACGGCGCATATGTAAGAGCCCCCAATCCATTTCTGCCCGCTATTTCTCACCGTAGTTATTCCGCTGCGGCTGCGTTTCTTAGTTACTCGGGATGCTAACTAAAGGGTCACATTTCCAGCCTCCACAGCAAGTGGTCTCTCCCGGATACTCCCAGCAAGCAAACAACATGCAACAAGCTGGCGCCTATCCTAACAGCATGTACGGTTTCAAGAGCGCGTCGCAGCTCTTTGCGCCTGTGGCTGCCCAGATACCAAAGTACTGTTTCGCGGACGAGAAGTACTGGTTCGTCATCGAAGCCGAACTCGAAAACGGCCGGCGGTGGGAGTTATCACGGTATTACGAGGATTTCTACGACTTCCAGATTGCGCTGTTGACGGAATTCCCCGTTGAGGCTGGCAATACCCCAGCTCAGAAGCGCACGCTGCCCTACATGCCTGGGCCAGTAAATTACGTCACGGACCAAATTACCCAGGGAAGATTGCGAAATCTCGACGAATATGTCAAGAATCTGCTTGCCCAGCCCCCTCACATCTCGAGGTGCAACTTGGTCAAACAATTCTTCGCTCCTCGGGAAGGCGATTACGAGATGGAGGCCAACCCTGAAAATGACGATTACAGGCTCTCTGGACAGTCTTCGACCGAATCCCCTGGGGACGCGGCTTCTCATCAATCGTCGCGAAATAACCTCAACGGAAATGCGTATGGCGTGGGTTCGGCAACACCACGCCAACCGGGCAGTGGAGGATTCAACGGTCCGCCAGGTATGGCTCCCCAAATCCCGTCTTTGCCGCAGCAGCTTTCTTATGCGTCTTTGTCGTCAGGCATGAACCAGGGAACACCGTCCATGAAAGTCAAATTCCATTTCAACGGCGAGCTCTATGCGATCCGCGTTCCGACCGACGTATCGTTCCAACAACTATACGACAAGGTTTGCGAGCGACTTCGGATCCCGCCGGGTGACGAACTTCAACTCTCGTACAAGGACGAGCAAACGAACGACAAGCCGAGCCTACTGAGCGATAATGACCTTAATAGGGCTTTGGAGCGCAACGAGAAGCTCTTCCTCTTCGCCGAGCTCGTCTAGATTTCCTGCGCGAGATGCCGAGATGCCGAGATGCCATTAGCAGCAGTCGCGACATCTAATTCAAGTGTGAGGTTGGCTTATACCCGAGCACGGGATGGAAGCGCGAACTGGCGCGTTTCCCCAGAAGCGCAGTTCTCTCCTTCGCACACTGAGGCGACTTTCGTGTTAGGAGTGACAGAAGGGAGGGGCCAGAGACAGTTGTCCATCTACACCGATTACAAACCCTCAACTTCTTATACAATACATCCCGCCTCCATCAACCTAGGATGCAACCATGGACACAGGATGGTCCTAAACGGCGAGACAAACGATGTTATACTCGTCGACCATTCTGCGGGGCATCAACCAACTTTTTGAAATTTCGTGATGAGTTTGACGGGACACGACGAATGCTGACACGGCTGGAAATGGACTAAGAGCAGGGAATCAAGGATTGGCATTTCTAAGACCTCCCCTTGTTCCTATTATACCAACGTTCTTTTTGTTACTTTCTTTCTTTTTCTTCTACTTGTTATTCGTTATTTTGTCCTTTTTATTGTTCTCTTTTCCCTCTTTTTTTTGTTTTCTTCATTTAAACCTCTTCTTTACATACCCAATTCGCTCTTTCTTCTTGTGAGGCACGGGTCATCTAAAGATGCCCCCGATGCCGCCGCCCCCCTTTTTTTCTCCTTTCAACTTCGTTTCTTCTCAGATGCTTTTCTTCTTCATTCCTCGATACCTATTCAGTGTATGATGCCGTTGCGGCTCTAGTACCGCATGTGATGCCTCGAGTCCTACCACTTTGACTTTGGACTGAAAATAGAGATTTTGTCAAGCCGTGGACGAACCCATTCTGCATAATCCCCCCCCCCCCCCCTTTTCTCAAATACATTTTACCAGACCTTCACCTCCTCTCTCTTTTCTTCTTCTTTTCTATCTGTGACATAGGGGGAGTTGGCCAGGGAGAAAGCGGAGTGATGGGCACGTTTGGGATCTTTCTCGTCTTCTTTCCTCATTTTTCATTTCATTTATGTTTTTAGGAAACGGCGTTTTGGGGAGTAAACCCAGTAGTTAAAATGAACATTTTGTTTTTATTTCCTCGTGCTACCTTGGTTGACCTGTTGTCTTGTACCAAGGTATGTGAATCGGTCTTCAGTCCGTAAATGTTCCCATTCCCGCCTTCCATTTCTCAAGCGACGACAACAAACGATAGTTTCAACTCCTCCCCTATGCATAGAAGTTCATGAAGATGATGAAGCATACAGTATCCATATTCAGTATCTTGTCAGCCGGATGTGACAGAAATCAAGAGTAAGCTGGACATGAGTCCTTCAACCTTGGGAACAGGTAACCACCATCACAGATTAAGGGACAACACTCAAAGCTTGAGTTTCCACATGTATTTCATTTCATTGCTACGTATTAGGTGTTTGAAAGGAAGAAAGGGTCTGCCTGAAGAAAACAAGAAGAAAGAAAAAGGTGGGAAAAAACCCGTAACATCCCTAAAGTATTCCCTTTCCTTCTTACCACCTTTTTTGCGTGAAAACAAAATGGTATACGCAGACCAGAACCCGAGCCAGAAACCTTGAAACCGAAAAGGAAAAAGAAAGAAAAAAACGTGTCAAAAGACGAAAAGACTCCAGCTTTGCGGATGGAGATGAAGGGGACCGGACGGGAACCCCATTAAACGAAGATGAAAGGTTGAAGAGTGACAGCTGAGGATGATTTGAGGAAACGACCGAGAGTCGAAAACGGAAAAGAAAAGGAGAGAAAAAGGACGGTGAAATCATGATTTGAAAACTCTTCGAGTCTTTTCGTACAAAACCTTTCCATGACCAGACATGATCATACAAAACATGCCCTTTCGGGCTACGGCCTTTTATGCCTGCTGATTATAGAGACAGCGTCGACTTGCCGCCTTTTCATTTCAGTTGTTTTTATCTGTTGGTGTCGTCTCAGATAGGAGAGAGTGCCGAATCCGGATGGCGCCATGGGTATGGTTTTTCAGAGATTATGGGGGAGAATCTGCTGGCCGGGGAAGATAGAGAACCATGACGTCGTATCCAGGTTATCGTGACGTAAAACTTGGAGGTTGTTTGGGTAGAGCGGCTGGATAGCCCATGATGATAGGTATCCCCAGAGAAGAATCCCCAGGGGAAGAAAGGGGAAACAGCGAGGTAGACAGGTTCGTTCAATTAGAGTGTTCGTGATTATTAGGGAAATGCATCTGAAGATGGACAAAGGGAGACTGCAACACAGTGGATCATGTCCATTGAGTTCGCTCTGTTGTGATTTTAAACAACAACATGCGTTGAAAGATGCTCCACTGCTTCCTTAATAGTGCGAAGCATTCTCTGATTAACACAGAATGGACAGAGCACAGGCCGATCATAATTCGATACTGGGGCAGCAGAGCTGATGGGCTTGAGGTTCAAATCTTCGTCGTTCGAGATCCTCGAGCTGCTCTGGCGCGTCGGCGTATTGATGGACACTCCTGGCTGGCCAAGCTGCTCGGCACGTTCCCGTTCCTGGCGAACGGAGGCTGCGCTAGCCTCGGCCTCGGCCTCTTCTTGTTGCAGTTGCCTAAGAGCATTCTGCAGGACAACCTCGGGGTCGTCCTCATTGTCCGCGTACAACTGGGAGTCAATCGGGGGATGGGGAGAAGCGTCTCCACCATTTGCTGCGACGGCTGCGGCGGCCTGGTTCGCGACAATAGCGGCAGCACCGCTGTATGGCGCGGGCGTCGACTGTCGTCGGATAATCTCGTCGCGCACAAGCGCGCATGTATTGAGCGACGGTTCCACGCCCACAACACGGACAATTTGCTCTCTCATGGCGGCCGGACTAGTATCAGCAACGATGGGCATGAATCGGGGCACGCATTCGGCAAGGTAGTCGATATCTTCGGCGGGATTTTCGACATCTCCGTGGCGACGTTGGCGCCGCACGAGCAGACCGTAGCGCTTCTTGAATCTGTGGATCCAGCCTGGAGAGAACTCGGGAGGCTGTTCATCTTTGTATCGAGGTAGGGCGGCGAAGATGCTCTTTGCCTTCTCGGCGAGCTCTTCATTTGTAGGGTGGCGGCCGCTAGCAAGCCCCCGCTGGTACCAAAGAAGAACAAGTCGCTCGACGTCGGGCCAGTTTCCAAAGCGCAGTCGAGATCCGCTCAGCTGGGGATTATCGCCGTCGAGCCTCGAGTACTTTGGAGATAAGCTGTGGGAGACAGTGGACTGGCTAATGACTTGTCCGTACTCGCGCTGGAACCACTCGATGCAGGCTCGGTGGCTGGGGCGCGTCTGTTGACTGTTGGCCCATCGCCGTAAGGCGCGTCTCTGGTCGAGGGTCAAAGAATGGCGTTCGCGAGGCGTCGATGAGCGAGGCGGTCGCGGCGGAGCGGGTGTAGGCGTGGAAACTTGGGGTGGAATGGCGGTGGGAGCGGGAGAAGTCTCCGGGATTGCGACTGCGACGGGAGGTGAGGTAGGAAGGCCATTGGCCATAACATGATCGGTATCGGCCATGGCGATGGTCTTGGGAGGATGGGAAAAGTGGTTGTGGGTTAGGGGCGGTAAGGAAGGCCCAGTTGGCGAGGCCAACCCCGAATGTCAGGACTGACGAGGCTTCAAATAGCAGGCGAAGCTAGAACAGGAAAATAATAATTACCAACGCGATAACGAAGGCGATGGGATAATGTCGCCCTATTATCCGAGGGGTAAAGGCCTGGCCGCGATGGTGATGCAATTGATGGGATGAATAGTGAAGGGAAATCGTTGTATCCGGAGACCAGAAATGTAAAATGGGGGAGGTGGGAAACTCGGTTGAGGCAAAAGTGGGAGAAGAAATCGAGGTGGCGGGGCGGTGAGATACGTGATACAAGATACAAAGGGTTTAGTGAATGCCTTGTTTCTCGGGCGTCGGGATGAAGGTACAGTCCGCACTGTGAAACGCGGAGGAAGACCAGTGGAGGAAGGTTCGAAGTGCGTCGCTGGGAGTGGGACTTGGACTGTGTAGTGCTTTCCCTCAAAACACTGATATCAGACTGGCGGATTGCATGTGAAAAAGGCATTGGACCTCACTCCCGAGGAGAGAAGGAGCTGAGGAGCGGACGCAAACTGTCCGATATCCCAGAGATGGACACGGACTTGAAATGTTGGTTTTTTCTTTCTTTTCTTTAGGACTCGGGTCGGATTGCTCCTTCGCAGAGCTTGCTGGAATTTTTTTTAATAGGGGAAGAATTCATTAAATAAATGTGGTTAACATGGTGCTTGATTTATAGCATGTGTTAGATTCAGGAACAATTCAGAATCGCCGTTTGATGGTCGTTTCAATCGCATATGACAGGTACCCACCATATGAGGGCGGAGGATAAGGTTCCAGGCTTGAGGATTGACGTTATCCGAGATATATCGATTGATATCCCATGGTACTAATGTTCTTCGACCCCTTCGAAGAACCACCCACCACCCAGTGCTTGAGGTGTGGGGATTGGGGATGGGAGAGGAAACAAGGATAGATGGACTTTGTTGTCAATTTTGGCAAAACAGGGCAACTTGTCCCGGCAGCAAGCTTCAATAATATGGGTCGATCTGCTGGGCCCGAGGAGACAGATACGCAGAGACAAACCTGCTGAATATCGATAAATGACTTGACAGCGGGATATGTTTGAGTAACCCTGCAGAGAACGGTAAAATACAAAACATCGTACCCAATTAGTCCTTCCCATTCGTTAATACATAACTCAGCGCATTCCAAGAGAGTCGAGGTCACCCCAGGTGCACCTCTCTGTACTTCTATATGACTAGTCTATACCATACCACTTCACACCGACATCTTCATAGCTATACTCTTATGTGGGTCGTAGCCCTTCACCACAAAGTCCTCGGCCTGCCATCCATCAATGCTGCCGCCCTTCTCTCTCGTAATCTCGAGTGTTGGGAAGTCGCGAGGCTCGCGCTCCAACTGCGACCTCAAGGCATCGACGTGGTCCAGGTAGACATGGGCGTCTCCCAAGACGTGCGTGAAAGTTCCTGGGACTAGGTCGCAGACATGCGCGATCATATGTGTTAATAAGGCGTAGCTGGCGATGTTGAAGGGGACCCCAAGGCCCATGTCGCAAGACCTCTGGTAGAGCTGGCAATGCAGATGGCCCTTCGGTCGTTCCGCTTCTTGCTGTCCTGCGGATGCTGTAGTCCGGTCCCGTGGGTAAGAAACGTAGAATTGGGCAAACATGTGGCAAGGGGGGAGGGCCATCTTCTTGAGATCTGCAACATTCCAGGCCGACAGAATAATGCGCCGGTCGTAGGGATTCGTCCGTAGTTTGTGAATAACCTCGGCGAGTTGGTCTACACCCTTGCCCGTATAATCCGTCTTTGCGTCTACGTACTCGGCGCCAAAGTGTCGCCACTGAAAACCGTATACCGGACCTAAATCACCAACCTCGCGGTGCGACAGGCCGACGTTATCGAGGAACTCTCGGGAACCATTGCCATCCCATATCTTTACACCCTTCTCGCTCAATGCCAGCGACGAAGTATTGCCCTCGACGAACCAGAGGAGCTCGGCGACTACTGCCTTGAGGAAGACGCGCTTCGTAGTGAGGAGTGGGAGGATTGGCTCGCCGTTCCGGTTGAGGGAGAATTTGAGGGGCGTGGGAGCGAAAATTGCGTAGGTGCCGGTTCCGGTCCTGATGAGATTCTCCAGATTAGGTGTCTATCCAGTTTGGTGGATGATGCATATCGCTGTGTGCACTCATGCATGAGCGCCCCATCGTTTTACAAGACGGCGCACTGAACTACATGCATAGCCGATGGATGATCCACCTGGGTGTGACGGAAACAACTCTCTTTGGCTCACCTGTCAGGACGATGCTCGCCGCTGTCGAGAATCTCTCGCACCAGGTCTAGATACTGGTATTCTTCGTGTCGCTTGGCTTCGGAGGGTGTGTTCTTCCTGACCCAAACGTTACCTGGGCATGACCCCAGGGGCTCGCTTGATGGGGACATTCGAAGTCTGGAGCAATGCAGTAATATCTAGGGTGGTAAGGGGTTTCCGTCTAGGATCGGCTAGTTTACGACTTGAGAAAAAAGGGAAGTTTGGAACTGCGCAGATCAATTTGAGAATTCGAACATTCTTCGTGAAGAGGGGAACAGAGCGACGGGATCTCTGACACGAAGAGGGGCGTTTCTCCCAAGACGCGTTGAAGACGCGACCCGACAAACACTTTCGGCCCTGGAGACCGATCAAATGCCGCTAAAGCTCACGCACCCCACCCAAAGTTTAATAGGAACATTGAATCCAACAGAGAGGGGCCTGAGGCTAGACTGAATTTGTACTTCGTACTCTTTCGTGTTGAAACGAAACCAACTTGTGTCTTTGGTCGCACCACATCAAGGAAATAACCAGTGGTCTCTTGGTAAACCACCTTGCCAATCCTGGATTTGGGTAAGTATACTGCCTTGTAAGACCAATACTACTCATCCCAGAGGCTGTCGAAATTCTGCGGAGCTATCAACATGTCAAGGAGCCAGTCCCCCAGCCAAGGATCCTCGGGACTGCGCTTCCCTTTATCTTCATCGATTTTTCTTCTTCACATATTCTAGATCATCCTGTTCTTAGCACGCCCGTTTTGCGTGAGAAAGGGGGGCATGAATTTTAGCCGCTCGAGAAGAGACCTGGAAACAAGGTTTGTCGATCTTTTGATGCAGCCAGCGTTCATGTCTCGAAGCTCGAGCTATTCTGAAGCACCAGACTTATCCTTTATCATCTGGACTTCTATGCATTGCATCGGCGAAAGCTGAAGTTGGAGAGACGATCCAGAGGCGCAGCACTCCAGAAACACTGGGATATTGCATGAATACAATGTTACCAGGTACTCTTGAGAATAAGCGGCATGATTAACATAGAGGTTTGAGGAGCACAGAGATGCTCAAAACGAGATGCATTCTCTCATCGCAAGCGATCTGAGAATCGAGGAGGTGAGGTCACTGGGGTGCATTAATCGTCATGAGGATGAACTGGGACTGTTGAGACGCCAAACTTGTAATGATGGGCCGACAGGGCATGGGGTGGACGAGACATGGGCGGAAAAACTCTCTTCGTACCTCTCAGTAAAAGGCTGACATTGACAGCTTGGATGAAACCAAGATGCGTCCTAGTGATCACCGTGGGCTGAGCATTTGCTCTCCAGGTTTTGCTTGCTCTTGTTTCGCCTCCGACCCGCCGCTCCTCTCCTCCCTTGATCCCATCCCCAACCTTGACACCGGCAAGAACCGATCGGCCCAGTCTCCAGGAACGCTAAAAACCTGCCCAAACCTTAATGCTGCAGTGATATATCAATGGGACTTGCGGCGGACATGGACATGGTGATAGTTGTGCCGCTGCAACCGGCAATTCCCATCGCCAAGAACCACAATGTTCCACACCAAGAGTTCTGATCTTCACAAATACCCGGCTGTAGGAGTGGATAAATCAAACGGCTATTTTCAAGACCCCTAGCACTCCCCAGCCTCAACCACCGACATTGTAAGATCTACGTACTCAGCCTTTAGGACAATTTAGAACCTTCTCTGCTTCAAGGGTAGTCAGATCGGATGAAGGTCTCTTTTAAGCGGGGAGCCGAAAGAGAGTCCTTCATGCAGGTTGTGTTTCGAGCCACCAAGCTTCCCGCTCATGGTTCATGCGTTTGGACGGGGCGTAAGCCATTGTCGAGGACCTTCGCTATTTGCTTTGTAATTAGCAAGACGTCTTGCTAGATGCATATACCTCTTCATCTTCATAGTGCAATATCAGTATTCCCTATCTTATCAAAATTGATAAAGCTCCGTTCTGGGCGTGGATGGAGTCTGAACCACCAGAGATGGACGACGACACGCGTGAGAAAAAGAACGACTGTTCTCCCTGTCTTGATAATCGATTGTTAAACTGGACGAAATAATTCAATGTTCCACAAACTTCCCAAATTGTATGCCTGGAAGCTGAGGTGGCAACCGGGCTGAAAGCTGCCGATGTTAGCTTCGCTGCGCCGTAGGCGAGCCCGGCTTACACTTACACGCATCCTGACGTGCTCATCTCCCTGCCCACAAAACAAAAGAAAGAGAAAACAACCATATCAACCTGAATATAACTTCGACAGTTACTTGTACACGAAAATTTGTGACGATGACCAACTCCTCGAAACAGACCGCCCTGATTACTGGATGCAGCGAGGGCGGAATCGGTGATGCCCTCGCTCAGGAGTTCCATCGCCGCGGGGTCCGCGTGCTGGCGACCGGACGCAATCTTGAAAAGCTTGCTCACCTCAAGAAGCTAGGTATCGAGATAGTGCAGCTTGATGTAGAATCATCCGAGTCAATCAAGGAAGCTGCCGCAACTGTCAACCGATATACAGATGGGAAACTTGACTTCCTAGTCAATAACTCCGGATGTGGTGAGTGGTGCCTAGGGAGACTTCCGACCGACCCCTCCTTTGAGCTATCCAGGTGGTCTAAATTCCACGCATCTAGGATATAATGCAACCATACTCGATACAAACCTCGAACAGGCGAAGAAGATGTTCAATGTCAACCTATTCGGCCTCGTCGAGGTTACTCAGGCCTTTGCTCCGCAGGTCATTGCGGCCAAGGGCCAAATCATCAATATCGGCTCTCTCGTTGGCGCCATTCCCTTGCCACTCCAAGGCTTATATAACGCATCAAAGGCAGCCGTGCACTCGTTGTCGGATACCCTCCGCATTGAAATGGCCCCGTTCGGCGTCAAGGTAATTTATGTGAGTTGGATTCGTACCACTGCAAAAGAGTCATGGGTCGAGATGGAACGAGAGATAGCTAATGCCGTTCCACGACTTAGATTATGACCGGAGGTGTCAGGACAAAGTTCTTCCTGAATGCGCCCAAGTATGACTTCCCGGAAGGCTCCCCCTACGAAGCTGCTCGGGATATCCTCGAACCAATCTTGGCCGGTCGCACTACAGATGTTTTCTTGAGTAAGCTTTACCATAGTCGCCATACCCAAAATCCCCTCGAGCGGGAAGAAGATGATGTCAAAAGCTAACATCAGTCTAGCAACTCCCGAGGAGTTCGCAAAGTCTGTCGTAAAGAACTCCTTTAGCTGGTGGCCTAGCACCAGAGTTTGGCCTGGCTTCGAATGTCTTTTCGGGTGGTTCGTTACCACTTTCCTCTGGCACACTGCTCTAGTACGTCCTTTTCCATCATCATCGCTCCTTCAATCTCTCCCGCCCCCAAGGAAGCTAACTTCAAGTGCAGGACGGCATGCTTTCTAGTAGATTTGGCCTCAAGCAGGCAACTCCTAAGCTGGCGCACCTGAAGAACTGAGCTGTTGTGGAGAGAGTCCCAGACACTCAATTATGCCCCAGTCGTCAGCCCTTGACAATATTTACTTGAATGTATTTTCGAAGCGTATGGTGGCTGGCGGGATTGCCGTGGAATTGAATAGATCCTGCTGGTAGTCTATTCTTTAGACTTAATGCCTACACCGTGATGTATGTTGAATGTGAAGTCTTCGTCGAAGTCTGAGTGTACGGTCTTCACTTGGACGTTGTTAGGTATGACGCCGAGGGTGTGTAGAAGCTGAACTGGTAATGACGGGAAAGGTCGGCCAATCGTGAAATACAAGGGCATAGAAATGTTCAAAACCTGGCCAGCCTCGACTAGTAATCACAGATACAGAGGAGAGGCCCAATTGAGCAACTAGCAAATGTTTCGATGCCTGGAATCGCGAAAAGTCCGTCTCGGGTGAGGTTATGGTAGGTGGGGTCACAGAGGCTCCGAGGGTCGTGAATAGACCTAGATCTGCATTCAACAAGGTGTCGGAATGTCTGGCCGTCATCTATATGTACACTATGCCTGTGCCAAATCGCTTGGTGTGCAATTCCTCGGCCATGCCAAGGGCCGTCCACAAGACGCAAAATACAGAGGGAAAATCAGACCGGATTGCCGTTACGTCCGGCCTGGGTCATTCGCGCGACAACTGGGTTCATGGATCCATCCTTAATGTTTCGCCTCCTTCTTCCCATCCGCCTCGTCCAAGAATTTCCTAATACCGCGTTAGTTTGGCCCAACGCCTAATATTCAATGGCTCTCTTTTTCTTTCAAAATGACGCACTTGATGAAGTCCGCCTCGTCGGGGGTCGAGGCATTGATAGGGGGAGTGGTCGTCGACTGCTTCTTGCTGCTGCCGCCGGACGAGGCGAGGTAGGTACCGGTGAAAAGGGTCGAGAGAGTGGCAATCGCCAGCTATTGATCCGGTCAGAAACGGTTCGATATCGTCGCCTCGGATCACACCGGGTCAATGGACTTAAAAGTCGGGGCAGTGACTTACCCAGTGGGAGCCGACCTGGCGGCCGAGGATAGTGTACATTTGGACCATTTTGACGGCTGGGACGAGTGACGAACCACAGAATATGAATTGGTTCGATGGACGGGGAGGGGGCGGATTTGAGGTTCGTGTTCGCGGGTGAAAGGTCAATTGATTGATGTTTGTCAAAGCTCTTGAAATCCTCGATCTCGGTAAAACTAGTGTTCCGCGCCTAATAATTCTGGCCACAATAAAAACGTATTCGTCTAAACCTCGGTAAATACTATCGTGGTGACATCAGCGATCCTGAATTATCCGAGGAAGTTTCTCATGGAGGATCGGATCGGAAGGAAGGCAGGCTCCTCCCCTCCACAAAAAAAAGAATGAGCACCGCGATCAGAGGGTACGGTTGACACTCAAAACATTGCGCGACTTGCACGATGGGTTGGTGGAATTCGAAAACAAAAGACTCTGCTTCGAAAGACGAGAAAGGGCCAGTTCCGACCACTCCGAATTCCCCAATTCCTCCATCAGCGCACGATGCGACGGACACGACGAACCACACACCATCGGTGGACAAGCTGGACCACTTAATGGAAGATATTGCCGAGGGCCAGTGAGCGAAAACCTCAATTGGCAACTTGAAATACCAGAGTCTTACGCAATATAACAGCACTGTCGATTCGACAGAGAGCAACATTAGATACGCCGCCTACACCAACCGTATAAGAACCGTACTGTCGTCGGCGCATAGATATGTCGCATACACCTCGGATATCGGCGAATCATTTCGACCAGTCGCGCACCCCGGGCTCGTCCGAGCAGCTTATGGTGTATCATGGCTCTACATCTTAGGTGACGTCTCGTATGAAGGCTACAAGGCCTATCTGCAGAACCAACGTATACTCAGAGGACTTCCTACCGCGGATGGGGCAAGCGATTCGAAACCGGGAGTACCTGGTGTCGTTTCCCCCCTGCAGGACTACCGAACCGTCATGGTCCAGCGAGCCGTCTTCCAGAGTCTTGCCAGCATGGGACTACCCGCTTTTACGATACACTCAGTGGTCAAGTACTCTGGGAAAGCCATGAAATCGCTCAAGAACCAGAGGTTGAGGACTTGGGGACCCATTGGACTGGGGCTTGGTGTAGTTCCCTTCCTCCCAGCTATTTTCGACGAGCCCGTTGAGAATGCTGTTGAATGGGCGTTCCATGAGGGGTTCAAGGCGTACGGAGGTCCCGACTATGTAGGCCACGCTCCAGCTACTGGAAGAGAGCACTTGCTGGGGAAGAAGCCCACTAAGGAGAAAGATGAGTAATTCGAAGATAGAAGTCGGATACAGCAAGCATCCATTGTGAATTGACACTCTCCTGAACTGCAACCAAGATTAAACGGTGAACAAAACTGGCACTCTTTTTTGTTTTGGCGTGTAAAACGGAATGAGAGTAGCTCTTCGTGGAATTGGTTGGATCACTCATTCTCGAATCAAGATCTGGTTGGCTGTTGTATACTTCGTACATTGTAGTGTCTTTATGCTACTGATGACTAATGAAGCCTAGTTGTCAGGTGTTAACAGCTGACCAAAGTTTCCTTGTTCAGGAACCGCATAACCGCCACTTGTGGAGGAGAAGCGCCCTGATGATTCTAGAAGCACTTAAGGCTGCCTTGACGCATCATTCAACGCCGCCTCCGCTCTCCGTCTTCTTCGCCTCGCTCCAATAGCCTCGTTTCAGCTATCATCGTCAGTGCCCCCAACGCGAGGATTTGAAATCAAGCGCAGAACGCCAACTATAAAGAGAAGCGAGGCGAGAAGCACCTCCACTTTGGCTCAAGATGGCATCTTCCTCCTCTACTCCTGTCTCAGACGAGACAAGTTACCGCAAAATGGATGACGACAACGATGTGACCTTAGTAGGCAAACACTGCCAACTTCAATACTGCAACCAAATAGATTTCCTTCCCTTCTTATGCCAGAGCTGCAACAAGACTTTTTGTCAAGAGCACCGCACCGAAGACTCGCACAAATGCGCCAATCCCGGGGCTTGGGCACGGCGGCGGCGCGAGGCCGAGCTAGCGAAATCGAGCATCGGCGCCGGAAAACAACTACACTATCGAGTGTCTACAAAACCCTGCGATTCACCATCGTGCTCCACGATCGTCGGAACCGCGAGGAACCCGGGCGTGCATTGCCAGACCTGTCGAAGAGATTACTGCCATACGCATCGACTTAAAGAAGACCACAACTGCAAGAATCTCATACCCATAGGCGCGCGGCCTGCTCTTTCACAAGTCGATGTTGCGGAAAGGACTAGGGGAGCTTTCGCCAAGTTGCGAGCTTGGGGCAGCGCCCGGAAGGAGGAAATGGGCAGAGCGCTTCCAAAGCCGAAACCGACCTCAGCTGCCCAAAGACTCGTCGCTGTAAACAATCTCAAGAAGACCGCCAAGGGAGACGACAAGTTGGCACCGGAGAAGCGTGTGTATCTTTACGTGGAGGCCGAGGCTGAGACAGCCAAAGCAAAGTACCCCAAAGGAGCCTTTTTCTACAGCAAAGACTGGGTGGTTGGGCGTGTATTGGATGCTGCAGCGAAGAGTCTGCAGGTGGAAAATATCAACAACCAGTCATCAAATGAAAGCGACAAGTTGAGGGTATTCCACGTTGAAGGAGGACGTCTGTTAGAGTTCAACGAGAGAGTGGGAGCTTCGCTCGTCAGCGGCAATACTATTGTTCTGCTCAGGGGTGTCGGACCCCCACCAGATCTCATCGATCTATAGTTATAGCGCGGGGCATCTGGGGTTGACGAAGTTGAAATGGTAGCATGGTGAAGGGCGTTCTTGGTGTTTCTGGGACTACGGCATGGACAGCGCTGCATATATCTTTGCATGTAATGGCAGCTCTATTTACTCTTCTAAATATACACAACACATCATTGATATGTGAAACCTTGGAAATAAATAGGCTAGCATCTTCCATGTCTTTTTGAGGTACAAGGGCACTTCGATGTTGATCAGTCACGTGATCCCGCGTTTTCGTGACAGTTGACGATCTTATGTCATTGACAAAGACCGTGTTCAATGCTGGAGGGGAGCCTGCCTACTGCGCTCTTTTCCCATAAGATGGCCTTTTTCTCAAAAACGAACCCCATGATCTAAACGCGACTTAAGATGCCTCCTCATGTTCCGCGAAAGAGGTTGCGTGGCGAGTCATCTAAGCCATCCGAATCGAGCCCTCCAAAACCTGAGAGCGCAACTGGTTCGAAACTGACACCCCGAAAGCGCACACTCTTTGATGATCTAGATGCCGCAGGGACCCCAAACAATCCTCTGCCAGATATCCTACACGCGGAAGGCAGCAGCGATGATGGCGAATCCGATCTGACGTCTTTATCCGACGTTGATTTCGAAGACGTTCCTGCGCCGAAGAGGCAAAAGACAGGCGAGTCCGAGGGAGATGATGATGATGATGATGATGACGATGATGATATCGAATTCGAAGATGTCGCGGTTCCAGTTGCGCCTGTTCCCGTGCCTTCCGGCGACCTAGAGTTGACCTTGCGACGAGACAACCGGATATCTCTAACAGCGGCATTTGGGAAGAAGGGCCCCTCCAAGATCGAGAGGAAGGTTCGGATCGCCACCCACAGTGTCCATGTACTCTTTTTGCTTTGGCACAATGCTATTCGAAATGCTTGGCTTTGTGATGAGGAGGTTCAAGCAATCATGATCTCGCATATCCCCCCGAGGTTATGGGATGAAATCGATCGATGGAGGCTCAATAGCGGTCTAGAGAAGCCCCCGGAACGCCGAAGTGCTAGAAAAGGCGACCCGAAGCGCGATAAGAATACTAGGGATTGGGGCTCCGCGGCAAAGAAATTGGAAGAGGGCGTCCCTAATATGAGCCACGGAGACCCTCTCTTTCGGCTTATGCAGTCTCTTGTCGGTTGGTGGAAACAGCGCTTTCGGATCACCGCGCCGGGCATTCGTAAATGGGGTTACATGTCCCTGGAACGATTAGATCGGCTTACAAAAGCGCACCACGCTGACCCAAAGAATGCCGTCAAATTCGGAGAGTGCATTGAGAACCTGGAGGGTTTTCGCCTCTGTGCACAAAAATGTGTGGGTAGTCGCGATGTGGGGGCTCAACTCTTTACTGCTCTTCTGCGTGGTTTAGGCATGGACGCTAGGATGGTTGCCAATTTGCAGCCCCTAGGTTTCGGGTGGAATAAGATGGAAGAGGCAGTTCCTGGAAAAGAGACTCATACAGTGGGCTACGGTCCTCCCAATGCCTCAAGTACCCCAGCCAAACCAGCCGTCGACTCGGCCCCTCACCGCCCTAGTCGGCCTGGACGTACGCAAAAGAATGCCAAGAGTCGGCGAACCTCACTCGAAGCTCTAGAAGAAGAGTCCACATCCGAGTTTTCCGACAGTGATGACAGTTCAATTGTCGAGATGTCCCATATTGCGAGGCAAAATTCAACGCGGTCCTATGATAAAGACCTGGACTTCCCCCATTATTGGACGGAAGTGCGTTCCCCGATCACAGACAAGTACATACCCGTTGATGCTCTTGTCAAGAAGCTCGTGGGTACGAATAGGGAGCTTATAGAATCTCTCGAACCACGCGGCGGGAAGGCCGAGAAGAAACGACAGGTAATGGCGTATGTTGTGGGGTTCTCGCAAGACGGCACCGCCAAGGATATCACGATCCGATATCTGAAGCGACAGATGCTCCCTGGAAAAACGAAAGGGGTACGGATGCCCGTCAAAAAATTGCCCGTTCACAACAGACATGGCAAAATCAAGCGTTACGACGAGTATGACTGGTTCAGACGTGTCATGATGGGTTATACGCGTGGCGGTCCAAAGCACCCATTCACGGAAGCAGACCACAATGAAGATATTACCGACCTCAGACCGGCCAAAGTTGAGAAGAGGGAGGTCAAGGAGGGTGAGGAAACGCTGCAGTACTACAAGACATCCCAAGAATACGTGCTTGAAAGGCATCTCAAAAGAGAAGAAGCGCTTCAACCGGATGCACGGCCAGTCAGGACGTTCAAATCAAAGTCGAAGAGCACAGCTACGGAAGAACCCGTCTACCTTAGAAGTGATGTTGTCCAGGTAAAAAGTGCGGAGACTTGGCACAAACAGGGTCGTGCCCCGATTCCTGGCGAGAGACCTCTCAAGCGAGTTCCTTATAGAGCGGCGACGATCAATAGGCAGAGGGAATTGGCGGAAGCTGAAGCTGCGACCGGGCAAAAGGTGCTACAGGGACTATACAGCCTCCACCAGACCGACTGGATTATCCCGCCGCCCATAAAGGACGGGATAATTCCAAAGAACGAATATGGGTGAGTTCTTAGCTATTCCGATCCTGTTGTCCCTTTTTTTTCTTTTCATTTTTTTTTTTTTTCATCTTTTTCTACATGGAGCAGTTCTGCTGACCTTTTGTCTAGGAACATCGATCTCTTCGTAGAGCACATGTGCCCAGAAGGCGCCGTACATGTCCCGTATCGAGGCGCTGTTAGGGTATGCAAGAGGCTGCAGGTTGACTATGCTGAAGCGGTTATCGACTTTGAATTCGGTCATCGAATGGCTGTCCCCGTTATCCAAGGCGTTGTCATTCCAGAGGAACACTACGACAAAGTGATGGAAGAGCTACAAAAAGATGAAGTGGAACGGGCAAGGAAAGAAGACGAGAAACGAAAGAAGGCGACGCTGGGGATGTGGAGAAAGCTGTTGATGGGCATGCGCATCGTGCAGCGGATCCAGGAGGAATACGGCGAGATAGATGAGTCGGTACAGGTCTTTGGACACTACAAGGACAGCTTTGGCGCCGCGAAGGAGCGGGCCGAAAGCATGCTGGATGCCGAGGCATCGATGGGGGGCGGATTCCTCCCGGCTGGATTTGAGGAAGACGTGGACGATGAGGATGACAACGATAGGGCGACTGGCCATACGTCTAGCTTCTTTCCAGTCGTGGATGAAGATGACGAAGGGGAGGACCCGTTGGTTGTGCAGGATGATCGCCAAGACGGTGATGGGCGAGTAAAGGCAGATGTACCTGCCGTCTTGGAGAGGCCCAGTATAATGCCGGAGGTTATCACAGCAAGCCCGGGCACAGAGACAAATTTCGAGAATAGGCCTCACACCAAGAAGACTGTGACACCTACTGCTAGGAGACAGCCGCCACGTCGTGTGAAGGAGGCGGCGGCCGAGGTCCAGGATCAGGGGCCGGAGAATATTGATGAGGATTCGGAAGCAAGCGAGATAGACGACGCTGATGATGATGACTGGGTGTAGGGCGTTAGCGTGCGTTGCGTATGCGCCGGAGTTATCAGTGGAGGATCTGGATTTATTTTTGCTTCATGTGCAAAGTATACCGGATTTACAATACGGCATGAATGTAAGACCTGGATGTTATCACTCATATTCAAAGCCATCATGCAGTAAAGCGCATGCATTCAGCTAGAGACTTGGAGACATAATTCAAGTGATTTCGTCCTCCATGCGGGTTGCCTGCAGCTATGGCACGATTGAGACATGTTGTTTCAGAGGTGCTGGACATAGGCCGTCAAATCCGGCGGGTGGTGGGTGGCGGTGTAGTGCAAGACGGGTGACGGCACGGGTTCGGGAGCGCGAGAAGGCAGACACACCCTGGGTGTTGATGATGCATATTAACGGTGGCAGAGGGATTTATTTTGCGGTGTTCCCAAAGACGGTTCTCGGTGAGAAAGGGACTACCAAGATAATATCTCGTTGTGGATGAGGCTCGGGGTTTTCTCTTCTTCCATTTTCCCCCCTTTTTTCTTCTTTCCCTTTCTCTCTACTTTCCTTTTTTTTAGGGTTTCCCTTTTATTTCCCCTTTATTATCTTCTTTCCCTCCTCCTTTCTTTTGGTGCCGGAGATATCGAGGGAGGATAGCGCCGGGCGAAGAAACAACTGGCATGATGGGGATGCGACGATGCAACCAGCACTGGAGATACAATTTAGTGTGGAGGTATCCCCGGGCTATTTGCCTCAATTGCCTTATGAAGTACTTGTAGAAGTGCTAAACAAATCAATTACACTACATGCACTGGGATGTAGAGGCCCGGCCAAGAGGGGTGCACGGAAAGACCACAATAGAGGTAGGTCTCAGGCAGAATGGAAACCGAGGAAGTGATGGAATTGATTTCTTGAGGGCGAGGCCACTCACCGAGACCGGCTGTACAGAATTCATTGATGCCGAAGGCAGGCTCTCATGTGCCACAGCACACGAACAAATAGACCGGTCCAGGCTCATTGCTCAGACACGACTTGAAGCCTTACATGTATGTGATACATTAGAAGCACCATGGAGATAAATTGTTGCACATTCAGGTTATGAAGGGTCGTGTGTGTCCGGTCGTGGTCACTAATATTGGAATTTGACACGACGGATGGAAGAGGTGACCACCAACAGGCAGGCTGCGACTCGGCCGTGCTACAAGTCGGACTCCATACACAACTTTGAAGCTTCATCTGATTTGATTGATGGACAAGTACTAGTGTATCATTTGGACAGACTTGGACGAAATTTGCTACGCAAGTGTCATACTGCGCTAGAAGAGAGTTGAGGTGTTGGGCCTCGGAGCTGCTGGGGGCCTCGAATGGCCTGCTGCAGTCAAAAGAACCGCCGTCGAAGCTTAAAAACCTTGCATGGAGATGTGTGCGGCACTAACTTGTCAATACAACATTGGTGCATCATTCCACTCAAGTCCTTGGCGACCAAACCGGAGCAAGGAAGAGTGTCCAGGCTCCAGAGGACGTGGGAATCCACTGGAAATCCGAGGGTCTGGTTTTCAATGGGGCGGTTGAGCGAAAGCCAGCGAAAGCCATTGCCGAGCATCGGGGATAAATCACAGGTCCGGGGTGTGTGGGCCGATTTTCCAGCCTGGCGCCGTCTGTTTGTCGAATCCCTGTCCTTGCTTCGAAGATGGGGCCAGGGACTGCAGTAGCGTAATGTGCAGTGGTGTGCCACATCCTTGACTCCGTAAAAGGGACGCAGATCCATCAAACCACGGCGGCGATTTTGATTGTGGGCCTTTCATCGTGTTTGTCCATCTTCTGAAGGAGTTGACTTGTTGTTTTCCTTCATAGCGTACTGCGCTCGCACTTCGAAAGGACTGTTCGAGCCGCGGATGTACGGAGTAATCATAGCCTCGATCGAACCCGTTCATTGTCCTCCGGGGCCGTAACGCCGTCATGCGGCAAGAGCCAACGTTTGCATTCTGCAAGGCAGCTTTTAAGGAACGAACTTGTCTCTCAACTCAAGGCCAATTAACCTTACCCACCTTCGCACTCATCCTCATCGACTAGAGGTAGCTTTCTCCCGGCCGCCAACGTAACGGGGGGATTTTTGACCATATTTAGGTTCCTGCAAGCGAGCCTCGACATATTAGCCTTGAAAGAAGCTTTGTGTATATTCAATATCTCACCAACTTTCCATCGACGTTTCAAGGCTCGTCATCCGCGCTCCGCCATCCGCCATCCAGCTTCCGTTTTCCTCACCCAGCCTATCCCCTGATCCTTCGGAGGACAGCTGCCAAGACGACTAGAGCTCCTTTTCAAGCTGAGGAATACGGTGCCTTGTTCGATTTTTGACGGCCTAATTCGGAGCCGGGAATCATATTGAATCTCCAAGCGTTGGTTCCTATGCCCACTCGCGAGCCTTGTGTGCCATCGCGGGGAATCGAATGACTACGAACTTAAGGCTGCGAGGCTTCGGGCACAGGTTATAAGCCGCTTCCGGAGGCGGGCACGCCAAGGCGACACCAGCATAGGCGACCCAATTCCTATTACACAAAGCGCCGTTGATTCGAATCGAGGAAGACCTAATCAAAGAAGACCAAGCAGCTGCCCAGATCATCTCGTGACTTCTAAAGTCAACCGTAGCCTTCCACCCTCGAGCCTGCTCCCTCGACTGCTCCTGCCTCTGCCTGGCTCGCTTACTGGAGCTATCCCTCCCTCACTCCTTCCTGTTAAAGCTGCATTGGACACTCAGACTTTGTCCTGTTCTTGACTCGAAAACGGCAGACGCACCTTCCCTCAAACTGGCCTATGCAGGTTTGGCTTGTCTACTGAATCGTGGTTGCAGTGAGCCTACTGAACAACCATTAATAGATCTATTTCATACATCCATAGTTGTTGATCTTTCTCGTTCTTTTACAGTCACTGGTCGCCTTTTATTTTCTTTTCTGTTTTCCCTTTCACCTTTTCCACTCTCAAAAGATCATATCCCGGAATCGCCAACCTCTGAGACGACATTTTCTTACATTCTACTCTATCATCTCATAACTCGAGGCATCTAGTCAGTTCATACAAACGTCCCTCCATTTACCAAGTCACTACTGACGCTCTACTCGTAGAAGGTCTGCCTCGATGGGATAAGCATCAATCCAAAGCCGAATCAAGTGCTGGCTTATGAGATGAATGCCATTTTTGGGGCCGGTGGTGTTGGGGCTGAGGGTGTTGAGCCCCCCCCTGCGTATGGGGGATTCCAAGATGCCGCTCTGCTTGAGCTTGACATGACCGCTATGCTGGCGGATTGTGTCAAGAATGCTACCGCCATCTTTCCCAACATCTGTCCGGACTATGTCGCAAAGCTCGCTGGCGAAAATGGCTACAGTACCCCGGCCGTTATTGACGCACTGCTCGAGCTACAGGAGAAAAGCTCTGCGTACCCTCAGAAGTCTTCGAGTCCAAACCCTCGGAAGCGTAAGCGAGCAGACGATTTTATTCTTGACTTACTCACAAAACCGCTAGGAGACGTTTCTGCTGCCGATGTCGAAACGCTCCAGAATCACTTCAACAGCGTCGAGTGGCGCAACTGCACTATACCCTTCACCGCGTATCGGAAGCTAAGGTATGTTCATCTTAGCCTATTGGTCATGTCATTCGATTCCTGCCGGCCTCCCGATCTAATGGCCTCTCAATGATGCGCGCCATGCGCCGTCTTCAATCCATGCCGCTAAAACCTTGCTAACTTCACGTTCCCATGGTCAACAGCCATGACGCTCTTGTGGATGCCTTCCCCGATCTGTCTAGCTATCGTGCATACCAAACGTTAGCCGCCTGCCACCACTCTCTTCTACAGGCCTATAGTGTTCTCACTAGCCAAGACCGGCTTGGCACCGCGGAGTCATTGCCTAAGAAAGATCCGCCTCTTCGCGACCAGGACGAGCTTGGCGACAACTTTGACTACGCCCTGAAGATCGCTGCACCATCCGACCATGACTACAACATTGCCCTGGAGATCCAGGCCGCTAGGCGTATTCGAGCCTTCTTGACCAAGAGACCGAATCGTCAAGTCGCCGCAAGTATGAGCGTTACCGGGGGTGAGGAAACTGGCATCCCAACGTTGGAATGCGCCTGCTGCTATGATGACCATGCCGCAGATCGCATGGTCAGCTGTGACGGCGAAGTTGAGCATGTGCGCACATCCGAATCTTACTATTCCTTGCCGAGCCATCACTCCATTTCGCCCGTTTATGAAAAAGCTAACACGCGGCTTATTCTAACAGTTCTTTTGCTACGACTGTGCTCGGAAGCAGGCGGAGACGCAGATATCAGTCTCGCGCTATGATCTAACCTGCATGGCAATGGGAGGATGCACAGGCAAGCTACCCGTCACTCAACGCAGCCTATTCCTCAGCGCCAAGACGTCCGCTACCTTGGATCGTCTCGAACAGCAAGCCTCCCTACGCATGGCTGGTTTAGATGACCTGGCTTCTTGCCCTTTCTGCCCTTATGCGGCCGAATGTCCTCCACCGGAGGCAGATAAGGAGTTCCGCTGCGAGAATCCCGAGTGTGGAATCGTCAGTTGCCGTCTTTGCAATAAGAAGAGCCACGTTCCAATGTCCTGTGAGGAGGCTGAGAAGGAGAAGGGCTTCTCGGCCCGCCGCGAGATCGAAGAGGCCATGTCTGCGGCAGTGATCCGAACATGCAATAAATGTAACTAGTTCCCCCCCTCCCCCCCTTTTTTTTTCTCTTTTCTTTTCTTTTCTTTTCCTTTTCCTTCCAAACGCACCCATTTGGCTACCAAAGCTCTCTACAGAGCTCTACCCTAACGACTGATGGGCGAGCGACTGACACGACTTCTTTCTATACATCTAGGCAAGGTCCCTTTCGTTAAGTTGAGCGGATGTAACAAGATGACCTGTTACAGTCCTGGATGTGGCAATATACAATGCTACGTCTGTTCTGAGAACTGCGATTATAACCATTTCAATAAAAGGCGCGCTGACGGCAAATCTTGCCCACTACACGAAAAATCTATCGAAACCCGCCATGCATCTGAAGCGAAGGCCGCGGAAACAGCTGCAAGGAAAGCCGTTCTCGAGGAGCACCCCGAACTTGACGAGACCACTCTGCAAATCAAAATGTCCGACAAGGTAACCGGGACCGGGACGGACAAGGCTAAAGCCAAACCGCGAAGGCAAGCGCCCCGGGCAGCACCACGACGCCGGGGTGGCAACCGTGCAGTGCCCATTCCTGCTAATATTCCGGTTCCGAATGCCGAACTTAACGCCAATATCGCAGAGTTTACGGCCAACTTTGCCAGGCCTGGAAATATCAACCCCCCGCCGACAGTTCCTTTTGTTCCTTTCCCCGTTGCGAGACCGAATATCGCAGGAGTCATGGGGACCATGGGTTTTCACTACGGCGCGTCTCTTCAGCCGGGTGTTCAGCCGATTGGGGGTTACAACGTACCAGATATGGCCCGCTTTCCGGAAGAAGCTCGCATCGATCCGTTAGCCTACCTTGGTCAGTTTGGCGAAGGCCTCGGTCAGGTTCCCACGGATAGACAGGGTCAGATTGACGCTTTTAGAGACGCTGCCATGCGATTCTGGGATATCCAAAACGAGCAAGGAGCTCCAATACTGCCTCATATTCCCCTTCAGCACGGGAATCAGAATCCCACTCAAGGTGTCGCGGGAGCTAACACACTCGGAGGTCCTCGACCCCTTCAACCCCCTTTGCAGCAGGGTGGACACATACAGACCATCGTGCAAGAACGAGCAGCCGCCATCCCGATCCGTGCACCTAACCAGGCTGCTGCAAACCCTATCTGGCCTATACCTCAACCCCTGATGCAGCAGGTAGGACGTCGCCTGCAAGAACGAGCAACCGGTATTCCGGTGTTGCCGAGGCCATCAATTACTAGGGCTCTCCAGAAGGCCGGTGCTTCACGAGAACAGCCTATCGTCATCGACGACGGCGATGAGGGCGCTGGCATGATAGAGGCACCTCATGCGACGCGAAATACCGGCCGCGACCTGCCCCGCTTGGTAGTTCCGGAAAACTTCCGGAGCCCAAGTCCTGTCCCAGTAGCCCCTTTTTACCCTTGAACGCTGGCAATTTTCCAGATGGGTATAAGAAGGGCTTGTGGAGCTCTAGAATCACCGAGGGCAGCGCGAAATTCAACTTGGGCGTGATGTGTATGTGAATAGTTGCACTTTGCCTTGTGGAATGAATGGTCTTGGTGCCTAAATAGTATTACTCTTTCGTTGTTTTCCTCGATTGAAAGCCCTCCCTCTTCGTATTTCCCCCGACTAGGAAGGGGGGAATGAGCCTTTTCTTTTTCTTTTTTTCTTCTTCTTTTTTCTTCTTTTTTCTTTTTTTTTTCTTCTTTTTCTTTCTTTCTTATCCGTTTCACATCACGGCGGTTGCCATAAGGAGTTGAGGGTTATTCTATCTTGAAATTCATCGTCCAGACGATGCGCTGATCTGTTGCGACTGGGAGGCCAGGGGGCCACATCATGCGATTCATTCGGAGTTTAGACAGGCCGGCATGTAGTGAGCATTTGAAGAATACAGGCGGCAGTACCAATAAAATAAAATGAAAGTTTCAACATTGCGTGCAGGGACTGGGGAGGTTCTCAAGTGGTTAATGAAATCTATTTCCACAATGAAGACTGCAAACGGCACATCTAAGACTTTGCAGCAGGTTCTGGCGCCAGCTCGATAGACTCGTGTAAGGTGCCAATGATGTTCAGACCGGGTTTCTGGTTAGCTGGACCAGATTGGGAGCTAAGTTCTGGTGCTGGCTCGAGGAGGATGAGTGAGTTGGATGTGTTGCGCTGGGTGAGGATGTATCTCTTGTCTGGAGTGACGAGGACAGCGTGTGGCTTGCCTGGCTCGAGGTGGAGTCTGTAATCATGTTAACAAAGCCAAGACCACACACAGTCTAGAGAGGTGCGTGTAAGTCGGTAGTCGGGGAAAGGGACCCAGTTTTCCATTTACGGCAGGGTTAAAGGGAACTGAGGAGAGGAATAGATATGTGGACAGCTTTGGCTTACGGAGGTGGAGAGTCGCTTTCAAGAAGGGAGAGAAGTTCTGGGGGAAGTTCAAGAAGGCGGTAGCTTTTGCTGTCAGATACGTGCGTGAGGGGGATGCCGGGACGGCTAGGCATCGGGGTGGTATCGGAGCTCATGATGGCTGGTGATGAGTTTTGATGAGTTTTAGCTGTGAGATTGGAGAATCGGGCTAGGGTGTCCCAGCTAGACAACGAAGGAATAGACCAAGAAGAGAGGACGCCTGCTAATATGGGCTTGAGGGTCGGCTGGAGAAATCCGGGAGAAGACGAACGGCACGCACACGTACCGGGTTTGCGTTCCGGGCTTAACGCCAGCAATGTACAAGCACCATGAAGACGATTGCAGCCAGTCCCGGTATTGAAGGGAGCCGTAATAAGTAGGTGGTTCGAGATTCAGGGTTTTGATGTTCGCTTTTCTGGAGAGTTAATATGGCTAAAACGGGACGTTGGAGATGGTGAGGATGGATGGGTGCTGTTATGGATTTACAGGGATTATCCCATTAGCGAGGAGATTGACCAAGTCACAAATGCGGTTGCACCTCGAGACGCGCACAAGTAAATGTATTATTTACACAATAATGTTGGCTCAGACGCGTCGAAACCACTACAAGCATCGATAATTCTCGGGATTATTCGTACACTACACAACACAGGTACAATCCAGTGTACAACTTTGTACTTACTGGGCTTAGTGCTGCTGCGATCGCGCTGACAAGTTCTCCCAGATGCAGATGTCAGACAAAGTACAGTACTTCGTAAGTACAGTACGAAGCACTTCGTAGTGGATAGCCTGGCGCAGTGAAGTGCACCGCTACCTGTGCAGCTTTCCAGCTAAATGCGACCAAAGCACAAATCCCTGGTCGCCGAGTACAAAAACAATGGGATAATTCATATTAACAGCCCGACAGTTTCGACAGTTGAATTGGGCAAAACCTCTTCATCCTGGTCAGAGTTGAGACAAGACAGCCCTCCATCTCGAATTGGGTCTTGGTTGGGTGTGTTGAAGATCTTGGAGATATCCTCGAGTTGTTGAACTCAGACCGCCCCCAAAATTTGTTTCTCACCGCGACTTCCCCCGAGTTCTTTCTACTTCATCCTTCACTTCTCGTCGCCCATTATTATTGATATTTCCAATTGCTTCTTTTTTCACATCTTCTTTTCCTTTCTTTTTTTCCTACCCCCAATTATCCCTAGCCGGACCCCTCCTTCGCCCGTCTCGCCTCCCGAAGTTTCATCGCTCTAGTTGCAGCGCACAAGAGATAAACAACGAGCCCAAATTCCTGCATCTTTCCGCCCGTCAACACGCGCTCGGCCTCTGCGCCTGTCCCATGTTTACTGTCCTTCATTCACGTCGACAACAATCTTGCGCGGAGCCAGGAGCCTAATTTCTCTTTTATTTCTCTAATAATATCCCTCCTTCCTGCAACCTGCAAAAGCCAGCAACCCAGATCGACACCGCCTCTTCTCCGGCGACCTTATTGTCGACCTGGGTGAACTTTGCGCCCCTCTGGAGGCCGTTCTCTTCCAAGTCATCCCTCCATCCTGGAGTCCTAATTTGATTTGATAGATGGCAACGCCGCCGCCACAATGGTTCGTGTCACAGAAGAGCTAGCCCTTTCGGCCCAACATGTCACTCTTTACCATACCACCGACCCTCTCCTCGGCCATCTTCCCGTCCTCATCTTCCACGGCCCTTCGACGACGGCAAACTATACCCTCAACAGCTCGAGAGTCCAGGTCCATGTCTACAGCCCCGCCGGCTTCCGCTCCTACCCTCGCATAACGATATCGCCCAATTCGCCATTCTACGGAGTCGTGAACCATCTGCCGCGCGAGTTTCAAGGCGATGAGATCTACCGAGGTCTGGCCTTTGGCCTATTCAAATACTTCACCGAGCTACCTGGCCTGGTGAAGAATCACCTGAAGAACCAGTATCCGACGACTCGGGCAAGACGCCCCGGCTCGGCACCAGCCTTGTTCTGCGAGCAACATGCCGCCGACCTCGCAAGTGCCATGGTTAAGTCCGAGGTAACGGCTGACGTCGTCAACCAGCTGCACAATGCTCTGCAGACGCAGCACGTAAGCAATATCGACATCGACTTTGTCCTGCCGCCCGGCGCCATCCTGCCTCTACAGCCCGAGGACTACGAAGAGGTCCCCGACGACGAGGACGACATACTCGACCCTACGCTAAGGCAGTACGGAGGCTACACCCCACTGATCCGTCTCTTCGGCGAGCCAATTTTCCTTCCCACCGCCAAGTTGCGCCGCGCACCCTCGAAACCGACATCTCTGAACAGAAGCAAGTCGTTTACCAAGGATCAGAAAATGGAGCTGAGAATGAAACTAGGAGAGCTTCTGGACACCGAGGACCGTTATGTCATGAAACTCAATGAGCTGGTCAGGCACATTGCCGACGACTTTCGCCAGTCCGCCAAGCGCCAGGCTCAAGGGAGCTTGAGCCCGTCCGAGGAGGAGCTCGAGCGATTGTTCCCTTCCTCGGCAGATCGAATCCTGCAGATGAACTCGGCCTTCAACCTCGAACTACGGAAAATCATGGAGGATAGTGAGGAGGAGGCCTTGAGGGATATGGAAACGCCCACTGTGGCCTTTGCTGGATCTAAACTGGGTGGTACTGCTCGTGCGAAGGACCCAAGCGGCGCGCTCGCCGTCGCCAAGCTATTCCTCGAGTGGTTTCCCAAGTTTACCGACTGCTATCAAGATTACATCAAAGCTAGTCAGCATTTCCCAAATCTCCTCAACGGCTTCCTTGCGAATCAGTCTTCTTTCAGACAACGGGTGAACCAGGCAGGCGAGCAGACCATACGCTCCATTCTCATCGAGCCTGTCCAGAGACTCCCCCGCTACAGTTTACTCATTGATCAGATAGTCTCATCTTTGCCAATCACCCATCCCGCGCTGCAGCCCATGCTCAAAGCTAGGGATATTATTACGAATATCTGCTCCATGGATGACCCGCTTCCTGACAAGCCCCAGCTAACTACTCGTATGCGAAATATGATCGAGTCGTGGCCTCTGGACCTTGAACCGCAAGGACGTTTGATCCTGGCTGCTGACTTTGTTGAGGTTCTCCCGCCATACCAGGGTCCCAAGCCCGATGACGCTGACAATGCTGGAATATTCCTTCTCTTCTCTGACTGCATCGTAATCTTGAAGAAGAAGGTCTTGGGCCTTACCGGCCGAGACCTCCTACGCGAGCTCGACAAGCCTTCTGCGGCGGGGCTCATGATGTCCATGACCAATGCTGCCGGCGGCCCAGCCTCCTACGAACTCGCATTCGCCGGGTGGCATAACCTCGCCGATGTTCGGTTTACCGAGTCGGCCCATGGGCAGATGATCTGGATGACGTCAACTCAGGAGATGAAGGGCGCACACGCGGGTCCTTACGTCAAAAGCACGGGTGTTACCTCCCGTTGTTTCGTCCTTCAGGAGTCTTACGAGAACAAGGCTGCTAAGTGGAGCGAGGACATTGTCAAGGCTCGCGTCGAGGGCCGCTTCTCCGAGACCGAGAGGGAGGACCCCTGCTGGACTCTCCGCTCCGTTCGCATGCCGGATAACAACCTGGGTCTGTTCGCGGCGGTCTTCCAGGAAGGGATCGACCAACTGATCGAGGGGAGAAAAGAGCCGGCGCCTATTCGAGTAGTTGTTGATCATGAACGGGGAACTAAGGGTGCGCCCGTCGGCCATTACGGGGTCGAGGTTGTCATTAATATCAAGACGAATGACTTGCAACGTATTTCCATGAATACGGTGGGGTTGAACGGAAAGGTTTTCGTAGACGAGGTGGCGCTGGAAGATTTCCTGCCAACCATGTCGCGGAGAAGTAGGTGAACTCTTGAAATGTGTCATGGCACGCGCACATACCCTCCTCCCTTACTCCAGTCTACTGACATCACTTTTCTCTAGTCATACAACTGATTAGTACTCAGTTCGACGTTTCAAATCTGCGGATTTCCTCCGCCCTCATCTCTTATCACACCAAAACGTTGAAAGCGATGAATCTCACCGCGGTCGGACGCGAAAAGTCGAGGTCTTTCCTAGCGACCTCGCCGGTCAAGCTATTATCAAGCTTCTGGGGCGGCGGTGGTGGCGGCTCCACCACGACTGAGCCCCCAAGCCCTACCAAATCCAGTCGCGCCCCAGTGTCCGGAGTATTTCCACCGCCCCCTCTCCCGAGAACTAACAGTACACATTCCATATTTGGCTCTTCACGCGATAAGGATCGAATCCCTCTCGACGATGGCAAGCCAGAGAATCCTCTCGTCCGTCTTGAGCAGACTTTCACCGGGTACGTCGCGGCGTTGCAGGCTCGGAAGGGATCTATCATCGGCCGGACGCTCCTCAACCGGTCAGGAGTAGATGAGCTCGCCGTCAACGATCTGTACAACCGCCTCATAGAATCGCCCTTCGACATTGATGCCGCAACGGAGCTCACGGCGGATGTGATCTTTGTGGCCTTTGAAAAGTTCCTGCGCATTGCCTGGTCAGAACAGATGGGACCCATCATGACCATCCAGGCTCTTGACACTCTGCAAGCGCGGGCGAACAAGAGGGTCCCCGGAGACTTTGCCGACTTCGTCAACTATCTCTTTGGCGATATGGCGCCTCAGAATCGTCGGGCGTTTACCGCATTGATAAAACTCCTCGCCGATCTTCTTGATGGCTGTGGGAATGACAGCGATCGGGGAGCGCTCACTCTCGCTTTTGCCGAGGTT
Source organism: Scedosporium dehoogii (assembly GCA_002812735.1). Lineage (NCBI taxonomy): Eukaryota > Fungi > Ascomycota > Sordariomycetes > Microascales > Microascaceae > Scedosporium > Scedosporium dehoogii. The sequence goes on from PGIR01000170.1 coordinate 65,043, forward strand.
CTCGTCACAGATGGAACGGCGCACAATTATATCAACCTGCTCGATAGGCTTGTGGAGGACTGCGATCGAATATTTGAAGAAATCGGATTCAGCAACAGCATCCACCTTGGCAACTCGGCATACGAATCCCTGAACTCGACAACTCGTAGTGCGAAGTCGCATACTGGATCGCTGACCTCCAACACGTCTTCGCTGCGACGCAAGTTTGGATTCGACACTCTCTTGCGGCAGAACAGCAAAGATTCCGGTCACGGATCCGTCTGGCGCAGCCTCAGCAAGCACAACCGCAACGCGCTCTCTGGGGATATTAGTCAGACTTCCAGCTTGTCCAAGGGTTCTCTTGGTCGGACGAAGTCTATTGACCTTGGTCCGTCGCCAAATAAACTCCGAAGGCCCGGGTCACGCGATAGGCCGCCGGTGGCCGGTGCATTTGACGAGATTCAGCGGCCGGCGAGCTCCCACCGTCTCGAGTCGCGGCTCGAGACCATTGGCGAACCCGAAGTCGAGGCCGCCGCTCCGCCCGCCAAGGCGCCGAGGAAGAAGAGGCGAAGTTCATTGTCCGACCTGCGAAGCCTTATGGCGGCTGCGTCGCTTGAGGATGACACGACGACTCTGATGCCCCTCGATTTGAACAAGCAGACGTCGGAGAAATTTAACTCGGCCCCCAGGATCCCATCCCCGTCGCGGATCCCGATCAGCCCGGGTTCTTCCCAGGCATTGCGGGCGTCTCGCCAGAAGGAGAACTTTGGAGGCTCAGTTAGCAGCATAGCAACCCCGACTCCGGCGACGGGCGCGATCCCTTCGGAGCCCGAGAAGTTGCGGTCGCATTCGAAGACGCTATCTTCGTCCAACATCCCGACGCTGCGACGCCCAACCATCACGGGGACTTCTGGCGATTCGGCCTCCAGACCGACAAGCAGCCCAACCAGGGCCGGCGCGAGCCAAAGACTCCGTCTCCAGTCGCCGCAAAAGCTACGCGAGAGGCTTCAGACGGAGAAACAAGCTGCCGATGAGGTGGACGCTTCGCTGAAGACGGAACTCTCCAAGATTGCCGAGGATATGGCGCGAGTTAACGGCGGGCTCGGGGGAAGGACAACGGGTCCCACGGATCTTCGTAAGCTCTCGGCCTCGGTTCAGGCGCTCGAGGACCGCATGCCGGCTGCGATGAAGGATCTCAAGGAGCGACACCAGGCCATTCAGAGCGACATGGAGACGACGCTCAAAGCATCGGAGGCCAAGGTTAAAGCGATCGATCAGCTTTACAAGGAGGCGATGGCAGAGAATGAACTCCTCTATGAGAAGTTCAACTCGGAGCTCGGCAAGATCGTCAAGGCTCTGAAGGGTAAAGGGAGGGATGACAAGGAGGAGCTTGTGGCGAAGCTCAAGGAGCAGAGCGAGGAGACGGCGAGGGTGAAGAAGGAGAATGCTAGGTTGAGGAGGGAGATGGCTAGTCTGAGGGCAGCTATGAGGGGGCTTTCGGAGAACTAGGGGGTTTGGTTGGTTGGGAGTGAAAGGTTGAAAAGACAAGTTGGAGAGGTGAGCATTTCCAGATTGTAGGCTGAACGGGACTACCGGATGGGATGCGATGTCATGATATTAGGACGTTTTACACATTGCGCTTGGCGTTGGTGGGGAGTTATCTATGGTCTATGACCGGAAGGGAACTGCGATGATGAGGTTTTCTGTATGAGTATATGATGGGACTAGAAGGCGCGAATAGTTTGGTTGTTGCATGGCAGGATGGCTTGGGGCGCGATTTGTAAGGATACAACTTCGAGACGACTACATGGGCATGTCCATATATATCTGGCCAAGCGTTTTCAAATTCGAGAAGAATGGTTCAAAGCGTTACTGATGTCAAGTTTTAAGTGCACACTTCACAGCGCAGTCTCTCTGGGTATCATTGTTTTTCTTAATGTTAATTGTCATGCGAGGGGCATGGATTGACTATCTTCCGTCTGTTGCGATGATTGTGTTCTCAGGCTCGCCTGGATTCCAGAATCTCCCTCCTCGACCCAACATTCAAAGAAGAGCGGGCCTGCCTCGACGGAGCGGATAGGGGTAGCCTTTCCGCCAACATCTCTGCCCGCTTGCTCTCTTGATGCCGACGGCGGTTGGAGATTTGGTTCCGAGGGGATCCAGGCTTGAGGATGCTAGGAGCCAGTAGGAGCCAGTCAGCATCGTGAAGGTATCACGACATCATACAAAGACTTGAAAGAAAAGAAAGGAAATAACATACCCCTATCGGCGCAGGCGCTTCATCGTTCAGCTCAACGGCAACAGTAAAAGTACATCCCTCGGGCAGCCCGCCCAACTTCTCCCCAGCATACGAAATCCTCCTCAGCGCAGCCCTCAACTGCTCCTGTACATCCACCCAATTAACACCCGGGCCCTCGGCAGCAGCACCGCCGACCTCCCCGCCGTTCTCCTCCTCGTCCTCATTCCCACCGCCACCACCGCTCCTTTCTCTCCCTTTACCCTTAAAATCGGCGGGCGTACTTTCGGGAAAGGCCGGCCACCCCTCAATGTCAAAGACCCATCGCTCCACGACAGTTGCGCTCGAGGCGTTTAAACTAGGCGGGGCGTGTATGACGAGGGCGACGCGGCGGACGGAGGCGGAGCGGATCTGGGCTGCCACGGCGGCGACTGCGTCGTTGATCCAGGCGCAGAGGGCGGGGTGGCGGGACTGGTGGATAGGGAGGTTATGCGAGCGGGTGGTGAGGAAGGTTTCCGGGGGGTAGATGCGGCGGTGGTAGAGGATTGTGTGGATGGCGGCTGTGAGGAAGGTTGTGAAGCGGGTGAGGAGGGTTTTCGCTTGGGAGAGGGGGATGGATGTGGGAGGCATGGCGGGCTATGATATGGCTAAGGACTGGCTCAAGTGGCTTGAAGCGATCGACGATCGACGATTAACGATCGTGGGGTTTAGCTTGAGTGGGAAGGGAAGGAACGCGTCGATGACGTGGGGCAGAACTGTGGAAGGAAGAAGGACACGCGAAATCATGTGACAGAAGATGAGGGGAGACGTTTTCCTTTATTGCATATTGCCCTTGAGATTGGAGAAGGGACAAGTCGTATTCATCTATCGATTCTTGCCCCTCCATTCAATGACGCAGCGCCTTGTTGCCTCAGTCGAGCTATGTCAGGAGCTTAGATTCAACATCAGAACATCAACACTCGAGAGAAGACTCTCACCGTTAATCACCCGGAAAGAAAAGACCATCACTTCTCACGGCCATGGCTGAATCTCTTCGGAAAGAGGCCATCCTCCAGGGGATGGCCGATGCAATCCCAACCCATTCACAAGGCGATTCGAGCTCTGATCTTAGCTCGTCTTATGAGGTCTTGGCTCTGCTCATCCATTCGTACATGACAGCCCTCAAGTTTCGACTCTTGGGTTTCAACGAGGATAAGAAGATAGGTACGTTCTTTCCATCGCCCACATCTCCCTATGATTTCGATGTATTTCAGTACTAAGCTTAAGATCCTCAGAGGACGAGTGCGCCGCGCAAGCACCGCGCCTTCCGCCATCATGGAACGACACCTTTGGCTCTCACAGCTTCGTCTACGCCCACAAGCAATCTGCCATGACATTCGTTGTGAAGGTAGATAGACTTGGGAATAAAGTCGAAGTAAGGGGTCTCGCCGTAGGCGACGACAAGATCTACCGCTTTGAGAGGAACATCCGGGACATCGTGCGCTCGGCCGGGTTGCCTGTGCGAATTCCTATAGATGACGCGGGAACAGAGGATCGGAGTGGTTTGAAGGATAAGTTGAGACAACTCTTTGTCTCCGAACAGGCTATTGATGGTATGATTAATTTCCCGCTTACTCTTTTTATTTGTCTTCCTCAGAAGTAGACACTAACTATGGAATAGATGTTCTCAACGAGTTCAAGGTCAAGATTGTCCAAAAGTTTATCCCCAAACTCCAGGTAGAAGGCTACGAGGAGACACCAGATCTTGGTGCCGGACCCTCAGAACAACCCCGGCCCCGACCAGGCGAGCTAGGCCCCCGCCAACCACCTCTCGAGGAACCTAGACCGCCCCAACCAGGCCATCCCTACCCCTTCTATGACCCGCTCGCAGCCCCTCCCCCGCGCCGCCCCATCCCAGGCGACTTCCCCCCTCCCGGCTTCGAAGACCCCCACGAAATTAACACCCGACCCCGAGGCACCGTTCCCCCAGGCCCTGCGCCCTTCGACATCGGCCACGACGATCTCTATCCCGCCGGCCTCGGGCCCCACGATCCAATTCGCCCGTACTTCACCGGCGGCGAGCCCGGTCTTCCTAGACCCGGTGGCAGACCGGGAGGATTCGGCGGCATGCATCCCACCTTTGACGACCCCTTGTTCCAGGGCCCCGGAGGCGGGCAGGCCGGCGAAGACAGCTTCCATGATCCGCAACGTCCTCCCGGTGCGAGGTGGGATCCTGTGGGGCCCGGCGGCGGTCCTAGGCCGAGGCAGGGAGGCGGACAGCATCCCTTCGGAGGAGGACCTAGTGGTGGGGGTTTCGGCGGCGACATAATTTGAGCGATGCAAACGAAGAATGAATGCGTGGGCAGCCCTTCGCTATTTGGGCTTTTCTTTTCATCTGTACAACAGCTAGTAATGACTTACGAAGTTTGGCAAACAGTCATATCAAGGCTTTAATGAGGTAGTATGAGAAATAATATCAAGATTTTACCTAGGGTCGATCTTCTTGTTGATGTGACTTGTCGGTAAAAGGCATCCTATATAGAGCGCTCAACTGTGGCGTGAGATGCCATATTCCCAGTTCCCAGATACGCTCATCTTGATGGGCTTCTCCTTCTCCCCCATCTCTGATGGCTTGGACAAGGAAGACGACTTAGAATCTCGCACGTCAACGTGCACAGCAAAACCTAAACATCCAACGACGCCATCCCTCCTCGACCGATTCCGTCGACTTCTCCAAACGCCAGAACGGAATATTTTAAGACAATTCTTTTTTTTTTTTTTTTTCTTTTTTTTGTTCTCTTCTGGAGGTCAGTTTCTTCCTGCCTTTGGCCCCGTTTTTACTGTTTACTGAAATCCCTTAGCAGTTGTTCCCCTGCATACCTTTTTTCCTTTTCTAGCTAGAACTTCCTTTTCCATGTGCCTTCCCTCATCTTGGTATCTACTTCGGCCCTCCTCCTCCCCCTCCATGTTCCACGGCCATTTCCATCCCAGATCCTGTCTGCTCTCTCCAGGGGAGCAGACCCGCAGTAAAGTTTTCCCTTAAAAAAGTTCGATCTGACCGCGGTCTCGTCCCAGAATTGTTCAGCCCCAGAGATGCTTTCGGAGAGTACGCGTCCTCGCATCACCAGCGCTTTGGGTCCCACCAGGGGGACTCACCGCGGCGTCCCCCTAGGCAGTAGGCTGCGACGCCAGCTCCTGTAGCTTAGTGCGCTCCTCATCAGTGAGCATGGTGTACCACTCTTGGAAGTTGGCCACATTGTCGCGCGCGGCAGAGACGAAGAATTCGGTGAGGTAGGCCTGGGTCTCGTCATCTTGCTGGCGGCTGCCGCTACTTTCAATGAAAGCGTAGAGGTCGGATTTTGACGTTCCGAGGCCGAGATCGACGCTATCCGGATCATCCTCCCAGTTGTCGTCGCCGTCATCCTCCTCAAGTTCGGCCGCGGCAGCCAACGCGGCGGCGGTGGCAGCGGCCCTACCGCTACCCGACGCCGAGAGGAGTTCTTGAATCAGAACCTTGAGGATCTTGAGCGAAGCGGGAATGATAGTGTATTGATCTGGATCTGCTACGGTTAGCGTCACATACAACATTGAAATTTGTAACTGCCAACATGCACCTACTTTGCTTGGACCTCGAGCGCGTCTTAATACGGTCAGTGTCTGTGACAATGAGGTCTCCCTTGACCATGGTCTGCGACAACCGCGGGTCGTTCAGCGAATACAGCTTCGAGAGCGCAATAACACTATTAGATAATTAGTTTCCTCGCTCGCGTCGTTAAATAAAAGACGAGGAATCAAGAGGGGGAAATACTTTTGACGAATTTCATCATATCCGGCAAAGTTGACCGAGTTCTCTAGCCACTTTCCGAGTACAACATAAAGACCACTCTGATCGCCAATCTGGATCTGGCTAAGGAACTCCACCACATCATTGGCGCCGACTAGGGACAGGCGCGCAAAGACAAGGATCAGAGACTGGATGAAGGGCGCCGCCTGAGCAGTGGAAAGTCGAGTCGCCACCGCTCGAAGAAGTTGGGGCAGATACGGACCGAGACGTTCGTGTCCGGCCTTTTCTACAAGCTCAGCTGCCAGGCCGCCAACTTCAGACGCCGAATTGTCTTCAACGGCAGACCCGAGAAGGCGGTCGATCACCAGAAGACAGACATCCAGACCGCTTTGGCCCGACTCATCGTGCCATCCGAAGACTTGATGGTGGTCATGCATGAGTAGGTACTTCAGCGATTCGGCAGCAGGCCTCAGCACCTCGCCCTCAACTGCCTCCATGAGGAGCCTCTTCAACTTGGGCAAAGTGGCAGAAATGAAGCCTGGAGGTAGAGGCTCGGTACCATGTTGGATCAACACGACCAGAAGCTCTACCGCAACCTAAGAAGACAAGATTTTGTTAGCCAAGGGACAAGCTGTACATCGCCGAGCATGTTAATAGGCTTTTCTTGTTAACTAACCGTGACCAGGGGATCATCTTGGGTGAGGTTTGCAACGTCAAAGGCGGCAGTAATAATAGGAAGCACCTTAGCACTGAGGGCGGTATAGGAGGTCGGGTCCGTCAGGTTACGGACAATATCTTCGAACGACTCAGTAACAATCATAGTGACCTGGAAGTTGGAAGCTCCGTGTCTGGCAAGAGTGAAAAGAATGTCAACGGGCTGAACATTGGTGGCCAATGCAACCCGATGATCCACGTTGATGACAAGGCGTAGGGATTCCGCAATGGTCACGAGAAGTTCATCGGCATCCTCCATGTCCTCGGGATCCTTGTTCTGCATGTACTGGGAAATCGCCTGGATAATGGGGATTTGATGCTCAGGAGTGACACGCTTGGCGCGAACTAGGTGCTCGACAGCCTTAATGCACGCAACCCGGACCACCTCGGCTTCCTCGCTGTTGATGCATTGAAGAATTCGCTCAATAAGCGTGTCTGGGGTGGCGAAGGAGCGCGTGAGTGTACCGCCAACCAAGTAGCCTCGAGCACGCAAGAGGGGCCACTCGGCTTGGTTGATGGCGTAGTCGACGAGGGCTAGGTAAGCGCGGGCCGTCTGCTCTGGAATGGTCTTGCCCATATCGTCGAAATCGCTGGCTAGCATATTGAAGAGATAGAGTGCGGCCTCTTGACTTCTCCAATCACCAGCGGCATCTCCGGTGAAGAGAGTCTGCGTGTAGCCGAACAGGCCATCGAGAGCGGCCTGGCTGTAGGTCTCGCCAAGCTTGATCAGCACATCTCCTGCAGCAGTCCTCGAGGTATAGTTGGCCGAAGCTGACGCTTCCTCGGCAAGGTACAGGGAGCAGTCGATATCCCACAGTCCCTCCTCTTCCTGGGTGATGCGCGAGAAAGCGACAAGAGTCTTCATGATCTCGGTCAACCAGGGGGTCTCCTGAGCCGAGGGGTGAGCTTGGAGCTGAGCGTCAAGCTGGGCGTGGACGGGGGGAGCACGAAGGAATTGGTGAATAAGATCGAGCTCCTCAAGGATCAAGAAGTCTAGGGAATAGGGTAGGTTGTCGATGTCCTCTAGTCGGTCCTGTGCGTTATTATCAAGGTATAGCTCCTTGTGGGGTCCCTGGAGAGCCAGAAGTTCCTCCCACACGGCACTAAAGTAGTCGAGCGCCTGAGCAGAGATCAACTGAGGGAGCACCGTCCTAATCTTTAGAAGAGTCTTGAGGACTTGCAACTTGAGCATAATGAGACCATTCCAGGACTGGGGTTGACAAGACGCGGTTACGGGCTCGTTGGGTAACCTGGCCTTGAGAGCCTGGAGGAAGAAAGGACCCCACTCCTTCAAAAGCTCGTCGCCGAAGGCCTTGACCTCCTTGGGGTGCTCCTCCTTGACAATATCCATCAAATCGAAACACGAGCGGAATACGGACACGGACAGGGAGCGGATAGTGGGAGTCCTGTTCTCGTCGAGGGTAACGACAGTAAGGGCCTTGATAATGTCGCGGGCCATGGAGAAGAACTGGTCCTCGCTCAGACTGTCCTCGACGATATCGGAGATGGTCCTGAGAGCACCGTGGACCTGGGCATCGGTACCGGTGGGTATTATAGAGAGAAGGCTCGGTAGCAGCTCGGGCCACTTGTCCGGGAGATCATGAATCGCCATCTTGCCGACCGCATAACTATAGGAGTTGCAAGACGCGGCGTTAGAAAACCACTACCTATCCCATACATGGGGATGCGTAGAAATATGAGAGACGCGTTGGCAATAGAAGACCTACCTCGCCGCGATTTTGACTTTCCGGTTCTCCTCGGGACTCAGGGTGAGCTCCAGCAAGATCCGCCGGAGCTGGGCTCGAGCCTCGTCAGAAATGGCAATTAAGGGCTCGGCATCTTCGTCGTCGGGATTCCAGTTCGACTCAATAAACAGTCGGAGGGAGGAGAGAGCAGCCTGGCGAACGGACGTGTCGACAGATGTGTGGGCAGCGACGTTCGCGAGCGAGACTGGGAACGCGGGGTTAGATTTGGCGTGGTTGAGAGCTAGCTCAGCCTGATGGCGAACTGGTTGGTCGGGAGATTGGGTGTTGGTGAGGACCTGAACGAGTTCGTCATCCATGGTGGCGGTCCTCGTATGCAGCGAGACTCTGTGTTGTGGTGGATTGACGGATGGAAGAGGCAGAGTCGGTCAGGTAAAAGTCCAAAGGTGGGAAAGGTGGAAACACGAAAAGGCGGGGAGAGAGGGCAAAGTTGTCGCGCTTTCTGGATTGCAAGGTACGAAACGACGTATTCCAATGGTGGGGTCAAATCAACAGTGCAGCACTGCACCTGTGACAATTTGAGGACTGATCAATCACTGATTCCACCTGCCGCTTCAACTCCAATAATGCAGCATTTACACTGGTCACTGGTACAATTGTACCTCGCAACTTCCAATCCAAAGAAAACAGGTCCAGGAGAGATCGGATAGATGAATGTATCAGTATATCGGGTATTATCGAGTATGTGTCCCGTTACATTTCCATCGGGAGAAAGAGTACGAAGATACAGAGTACATATTATACAAGTTGTGTAGACTGGAAGGAACGAAGAAGGCAGGGGAGAGAAATCTTGAAATCCGGACTCGGTGGTATAAAATGGATATGAAGCTAGGAGCTAGTAGGGGCATAGTGAACGACTGATCCTAGCCTGGCCAAAACTCGTTGGATGCGGAAGCGACTCGAACTCACACGCAAACACGCATGAGCTCATGCGGCCGGCCTGGCTGTCTGTCCACTCCCGAGCACTAGTGCAGACGGTCATCGCTCAACGCTGGACAGACAAGCCTCGAGCGTTATGACACGCATTAATCATATTAATCTAATGCGGGGTTCCGATTCCGGGTTGGTCTGGTTCTTGTTGTTAGAGCACGCGCCTTGGTGGATGGATCAAACATCATGCAGTTCCCTCGATGTGGCTTCTCGGTGGGGGGCTCTCCCAATCCTGCTCGCCCTCCTAACTAGGATCGACTCCTGGCTGCCTGCCGAGATCCATTCAATGCACTTCTCCATGACGCACCAGTGCTTCAGAAGCTATATCTGCGACCACCAAAGTAACTGACAGCTGAAACCAGCTTACATCGATATTGCCGATCCCCTATCAGACAGAGGCGGGGTGCGTGAGACAAACTCGGCGGGCTATTCAACTTGACCGCCTTCGAGGAGACTAACATAAGAGCCATGTGAACCAGGAGTCAAGTCGACCGTATTAGCATTATTATATTCGCAAGGCCTCGTGTAGCATCGTAAACCCGCGCCTGAGTACGAGTGACGCAGAAAATATCTAATACCCTCAAAAAAGACAAAATCAATAAACTCCGAATCCGAACCAAACGCACTCATACACATATGCCAATGCCAATGCCATCCGAAATGCAAAGCTCATCCCTCGCAATGACAAGAATAGGAAAGCACACTGGCAAAACGCCGAGTCATGACATGGCAAACAAATCTTAATGTACACGTCTATATCATGTTAGACTAAAGGGTTAAAAAGCACCGGGAATCCCCCCTAAAGGTGCCACCATAATAGCGGGCATCGCTGTTGCAATCCAAGCAGGCAGCGGGGATTACTAGAGCGGCACCTATCACCATCGCCGGCTATGCCATTGTTAGTACCAGACTAGATGGAACATCAAGACGAGTTCCGTGCAAGACTAACCTGAATGCCGAATCGACCTTGACACGACGGCGCTTAATCTTGGGAATTGCGTCTTCATTTGATCGCTTCTTGTCATCCTCCTTCTTCTTTCCCATCTCTTCCTCCTGTCCCTTCTCTTCGTCACTAGAAGATTTGGGGGCGATTCCAAGTAGCTCGTTCTCGAGTGAGTTGAGGTCCGACTCGACCGAACTTTCACGATGGTCGCGGCCACGCTCCTCAAGACCTTTCTGGAATCTCTGAGTCTGGTCATCGGGTGAACTCCGGCGAGCAGCAGAAGGCGACATGCTCAGCCTATTCCGTCTTCGCTCTGTGCTAGGTCCGCTTGGTTTACCGTAGTTTGGTCGGTAGCTGTCGATAATCGGGCGGCGGTCCTTCTGAGTGCTGGAAAAGCGTTGTTCGGGGGAACCTGATTCGCTAGGCGTCGGAGTAGATTCATTGATGCTGGCGTCCCGGACTGCAAAACTCTCGCCGACGTCGGGGGCACCATGGCCATCCAGGGGCTCTTTGCTCGCCGGTTGAGGTTCTCGCCTGGGCCCGGGATTTATGCTACTGCGGCGGGTCGCAAGCAGCCTCTGCAGAGGAGTAGAATCCACAGCACCGTCATCGCTAAGGGTTGCGATCTTGAAAGGAGCAGTATTCTTATACTTATCCCAGAGCGGCTTACCCCACGCTGGGCTGCAGTAGGCACTTCGGTTGTCGGGATTTACAAACTTCGATACCAAATACTCGGCGTCCCAAGCAGGCGGTATCAGGATGTCCTCTGTGTATTCGGATGGAAGTGGCCCCGCAACAGCATCAGCTAGATGGATTTCCTTGTGCTCTTGGAATATCATCTTCTCGTCCCACTCCAATTGCGCATCTTCATCCAGGATCTCACCTTCCTCAGCCTTATCCACGGACGTTGAATCTGCGTTAGTGTCATCTCTGCTGGTGTCCTTCGGAATGTTGGGCTTCGTTTCTCGCGTGCTATGTCCACCCTTGGTCTTCTTTTCAGACCTAGTTGAAGAGTCTTCCGGCAGGGCATCTTTCCCATCCCTTCTCTTGTGGGCGTTTTTGTGTTTATCATTCTTGGATGCGGGCTGGCCATGTTTTGACCTGTCATCTCTGGACTTTCGATTCTTCCAATTGCGGGTTTTATCCTTCCGATGGCTGTGGTTCTGTACGACTTCTCCCGTAGGCCTCGGAGGGAGAACTCGAATACCTGATCCAGGACCGAAAGGGAGAGCAGGGTCCGGATTGGGCGAGCCGGGGAAAGCATGGGCGGGGTAGCTATGAGGTACAGGCGGCGGGGGTGGCAGATGATACTGGCCTCCTTGGGGCCCAGGATGCCCACCATAAGGTGGGGGATATGACTCGGCGCCTAGGCCTGGCTGGCCGTGCGGAGCAGATACGGGTCCGGAATGGAGAGGATGCGGGCTTCGAGCTCTCAGATGTGGCGGCGGAGTCGGCAGCGAAGGATGAGGTTGAGGTAAGGGCCGTGGTGGCTGTGGAGGGTAGGGATGCGATGAAGGATACGGCGGGTGAGGCGGATAAGGATGGCCGTGAGGAGGTGGGTTCGGATAATGTGGCTGTGGTGGGGGTGGCCCGGGTGGGAAATACGGACCGGCTGGAGGAGTGCCATACGCCGGAGGGCCCGGCGGTGCAGGTGCTGGATGGTGTCCTGGATACGCCTCCGGAGTCCCATATGAATGACTGTACGTTGGCCCACCGTAAGGCGGTCCCGGGATTACAACTCCAGGCGGGGGAATAGTCCCATGCGGGGGGTGGGGATTGTAATGGCCGTGGGGAGATTGAGCCACTGGGGGGTGCTCGCCGCCAGGACCACCATAGCTTGGATATGGCGGTCCAGGCGGAGGGGGATGATATGCCCCATACGGCACTGGGGGAGGCGGGGTTCCTGGGTAGGAAGCTGGATGACCGGCATAAGGCGGTGCAGGTGGTGGGCCATACTTGCTGATGATGGCCCCCTTATTTTTCTTGAACCCGTTCCTATCACCACTTCGGGGATTTTCATCTAGCTTTCTTTTGCGCACTCTGCTGGAGATGTCAGTATAAATGATGCTGGGTAACCTTCTCGGAGTAAGGACGGCTCCACCCGCCACTTACGCAGGTATCTTTCGGGTCGGCTCATAGCAGTCGATGGTCCAGTGCCCATCAGCGCCACAGTTTTTGCAACTGGGCAGTCTAGATGAACCCGAGCTAGACATGGGAAGGAATGAATAAGGCGAGGTGTAATAGCATTGATGTAACCACTGTCAGTGGTTTTCCAGAGGCGAACACCCTCTGGAGCTAAGGATATATCCTTGTGGTGGACGGAGGAGAAATAAGAACAGGACGAAATGAAAGCAGAAAGGTTAGGAATAGTAAGTTGCGAAGTGAATAATGTCCTGTTCCAGATGTATAAACTGAGTAGTTCAAGGAAGCTGCGAATGATGTCTGAGGAGTAGACTCGTTTCTGTGTGCTTCTGTATGTTGTGGTCAGTACTGCTCCTCAGGTGGTGACAAAAGGAGAAAAAACCCTTTAGGGAAGGTGAGCCACAGTCTCTGAACAAAGGAGGAGCACAAGTCCGAACTTTTAAGTTTTGAAATGTCCTTCTTACTTACCACCAGCGGGAAAGGGTGATTTGACAGCCTCTAACAATAAGGCTCACTGTCCTAGGCCAGCCTCAATGTGAGATGGATCACAGGCCGTGCTGAAAACACCTAAGTGCTCATTCCCTGACACATAAGCTGGGGACTTTGCCAGAACCTAGCTATACTAAACATCCAGGCGAGGCTTGTGTAATTGCTATCTTGGAGGTCAGTTAAAATCCCAGAAATATCGGAATACTTAATGCATGATGGTTGCGTATTCAAGGATAATAAATAGGACGAGTGGTTGATATGTTTACACAGGCATATCTATCCTGTTTTGATGAGATGAGCTCCTGGACCATACTTACATCTTAAGAAAGGCCTCGCTAGGTCGGCTCCACACATGCGCAAATACTATGCTTGCTTCAACTTCAAGGCTCCCGAAGAAACATCCCAAACGCGCAACCCCATCGAAAGGCGATATAACTTTGTCGAGCGTCTCAAACCGGCCGGGTATAGATTCAGTTCCAGAGAAATCCCGCGTGCTGGTTGCGGCGGAGGAACACCGATTGATCGGCCCCTCAAGATCGTCCGCTTTTAGAAGACGAGGAAAGAGTGCACCGCAAAGTTTAGAAGGCGTGCGGTCATACGCAAAACGAAGCGGGGGTCAGCAGGTAATATATATCTCGGAGATAGCCATGTTTATTGTTTTGATGCTCTCCATCGGAAGTGAACCTTGGATGAACTATCTTGCGATGACCAAAAATCGGAGGTGAGGTGCTGTGCTTCCTGGCATAAACTCGGCTAATAATCGGCAAATCGGGTCGTCGATAAGCGTTCCAAGCCCTCGGACAAAATATGAATGAGGGAAGTCTGAGGGTGATGGCATAGCCCGTCCTCGGTGTCTGGAGATGTCTTGGAGAGATGCCTTTCGAAGGGGTTGGTAAAACTGCAGGAAATATAGACATGTACATAGCATCACACAGCACCAGAAGTGAAGGGGGTTACGGCGTCAGCAGCACGCGAGGCCGAGGTCTACTGTTCGAACAGCTCCCACACCTCACTTCGATGGACAATGTAGAAATCCGCATGCTCAAGTCATGGGTGTATGTGAACGTAATGGAAGGATGATTCCTCAGTGTTCATTGATGGATAGTATATTGTATTCTAGGACAAGCACATAGTACTCGATGATAGATGAGAAGTAGGGTAACAGATATGAGTATGACAAGGGCTCCCGGCACGATCCAATGATACCCATCCACCTGAAGACACTCGCCGTCAGGATATCCGCGATAGTAGCTGCGTGAGGCTCAATAAAATAACCTCAACGTGGGGATCGAGGGTGTCAGGAGCTGACTGAGAGGGTGATGACATAGAAATGCTAAAGAGCACGGAAATCAGGCCAATGCTGGGATCTGTATCTAGCAGAAAGTTGGTGAGAGGAGTGTGAAGGAGGGGAACTTGAAGGGAGCAGTCTCCAGAGTCAAGCAAGCCTCGAGGAAGACGAAGGGCCTCTTTGGAAGTCTTGCCTCTTGTAGGCACTCTCAGGGAGCTGGGGAGAGGGAAGGCCCGCAGAGAAGTGATCTGGCATCGCCTACAGATCAGTGGGGAATGGACATTTGATAAAATGGAGGGAAAGGGTAGAACTAAATAGGGAACCATGCGGGAAGAGAGCAAAGGAATGTGTGTGGTTCGAGGTGAAGTTTGAATTTGGAAGGGTCGATTGAAACAATATGTGAATTGTTGGGTCTGGAACCAGAGGTCTTTATGTCAGCGGCAAAATTAATCCACAGAATAACAATTTTGAATCAGATTGTATCCTGGAATCAAGTCACTATTGTCCACCAGATACTTCGTATACTGTGTAAATTGACAAGTCTCAACCTATGTCCTGTCCACCCCAAGCAACTACTTCGTAACTTCGTCCATATTATGTACCACCCAGCAGTGAGGGTTGTCAATGGTATTCGTATGTATTGATGTAGCTTTCTACTGTCTTTGGAGCTAAAAGTACCTTTGTACTTTAATGTTTGCAGTAAATCAGTAAATTGATGCAAGTCCGTCTCATATCAATCACGTCAAGAGTTTGAGTGCTGTGAGTTCCAGAGTCACTTCTTCTACAGGGGAAGCAGCAAGCGACCAGTGCCCGTTTGCGTGCTAAACGAGCAGCTGGCGGCTAGGCACGCGGAGCACTGATATCGACACCGAGGGGCCACACGTTTTCTCCAACTCGTTCACTCTCAAGAAATCAAATCAATACTGCAACCAGCAACCCCCCAACGGCCTCATCACATCTCCCACCCTGTCCCGAGAACGCCGAGTGTCTTCTTCCAGCTTCAAAAATCCCATGCGACCATAAGCCTCGAATATGTTGGTGAAAATTCACCCACCACCACCAACTCTGAGCATCGACTTTGCCCCCAGTGGAAGTCGGAGAAGGCAGGATTGAGCGTCATAGCTACCTGTCGCAGAGGCGACCAGGCTCGCACGTGCCCTTTTGTTTGTCCCAAGCATTTCCAAAATAGCGACCAAATTATATTCAACCCGACGTCTCAAAAATGCCCAGTCTACCAGGTTAGTTAGCGCGTGTTATGCCACTCTCTGAGAGGTCTCGTCGACCATAAGCTAAAGCTTGATGCTTTTTGCGCAATAGCGTCGGTCGACCTGGACGAATGTATCGCCCGTCTCTACAAGAAAGAGCTTCTCGCCGAGTCCGTTATCGAGGCGATATGCGCGAAAACGAAGGAGCTTTTGATGCGGGAAAGCAACGTCATCCACGTCCAGGCTCCGATCACTGTTGTTGGCGATATCCACGGACAGTTCTATGATCTCATAGAAATCTTCAGAATTGGAGGCTACTGCCCCGACACAAATTACCTCTTTTTAGGTGAGTAGATACCTACCTTGCATCCTCCCAAGCGCATCGATAGTTCGCTTCCCACCCTCTGGATATGATCGCTAACGAATTGGCTGCTCTTTTCTTCTCCAGGTGACTATGTGGATCGCGGCATGTTCAGCGTTGAAACGATATCTCTCCTTGTCTGTTTGAAGCTTCGATACCCGACTCGCGTGCATTTGATTCGAGGAAACCACGAGTCTCGAGGCGTAACGCAGTCCTACGGCTTTTATACTGAGTGCTCCCGGAAATATGGAAATGCCAACGTTTGGCACTATTTCACGGATATGTTCGACTTTTTAACATTAAGCGTTGTCATTAACGACCAGATCTTCTGCGTTCATGGAGGTAATTAAGCCTGCGTGCTTTATTCCTAAGACGTATCATCCTAAGAACCTGTGCTAATCTTAATCTTGCTTTGAAGGCCTATCCCCCTCAATACACTCCATCGATCAAATCAAGATTATCGACCGCTTTCGAGAAATACCCCACGAGGGTCCCATGGCTGACCTCGTATGGTCCGATCCCGATCCCGATCGAGACGAGTTCTCACTCTCCCCGCGTGGTGCGGGTTATACCTTTGGCGCCCAGGTTGTGAAGAAGTTCCTGGCCGTCAATAACATGTCACATATCCTTCGCGCCCATCAACTCTGCCAGGAGGGATACCAAGTGCTATATGACGACCAGCTAAGTACGGTCTGGAGCGCACCCAACTACTGCTATAGATGCGGTAATATGGCAAGTGTCCTCGAAGTTAGCGATACCGGAGAAAGATTCTTCAACGTATTCTCGGCAGCCCCCGAGAACGACCTACACAAAGACCTGTACCTAGGCGGTGACAAGTCTGCAGACGGAAGCGCACTTCCCGATTACTTCCTCTAGCTGGCACGGTGATAGACCGGGATCGGGATCTGGATAATGTATAAGTTTATGATATATTCAACGTCCTTAATAAGGAAACTCTCCATAGAACACAATTTCATGCGAGACTATGACCAAGATTTCCACAACGTGAACTGATGATTGTTGGCATGGAACGCGGTTCCTTGGCCAAATGTATTGTTTCGGTTTGAAAGACTTTCGTAATCGTAAAAAATCGCGAGGCGAGTAACCTCCCCGTCGACCTCCACACTTTGCTTTTTTGTTTTATCGGGACCTCTGGTATATCTACACCGCTTTGCCCGACCACTTGAAAATCCAAGGGTGTGCTTCTCTGGTATATTGAAAAGTAAAAGAAAGGGAAGAAATTTGAACCGGAGCACCCGACTACCAGTCCTTGGAAATGTCAAAACTCCACTCAAACTCCAGATGCTTCTTCTTGTCGTCGTCAACGAAGGTCGAGATGGCATTGTAGTGGCCACGGGCAAGCATTCCGCTCGGGGCATCTTCCTCGGTAACTGTAAGAGAGTACACATGGTTAGTGAACTGGCCCCTTTTCTCTTTACATCCGGGATCACTTGTTTAGAGATACTCACATCTCTTCTCGTATAGAGGCGTCTTGTCGGTGTTGGGGGCGTAGCTTCCCTAGAGAGAATGTCAGCACACTGAACTGCGGTACAGCGTCTTCACGGCGTCGATAAAAGAGGGGGAACTTACAATCATCTCGGAATCCTTGCTAACCCTGATGCCCTTGCGCTTCACAATCTGGACATAGTGGAGACCGCTGAGAATCTCGTGCTGAACCTTGAAAGTGGCGACCATGGTGAACTTGGAACCCTCCTTGATCTTGAAAGGCTTATCCTTGAGGGCGAGCTCGCTGCCGGGTTGGGACAGATCGATTCGAACGGGATCGCGGCCGGGGCTCTCCATGGTCAGGGCCTGGATAATGCATACTCGAGGATCGCTGGGATCGGAGAGGTCCTTGCCGCCACCGAGACCGAGAGATTCCTTGTATTTTTGGAGGGATTCGTCGTTGGCATCTGCCGGAGGGTTAGCAAAACGGGCACCAGAGGTCTTCGGATCCCGAAGTGGGCGGAAGCGTCATCACGGCTGTCCTCGGGCGGGGCACCACAGCATCCTCCACCCGGTGTGCGATGATAACGGGGAACAATTGCAAATCGTCACCATGGGCAAGGTGAGAATGAAATCGTCACAAAAGGAACTCAGAACTTACCCATATTTTGGTAGTCGGCGAGACTCTGCTTGGGCTGGGTCAACTTGTAACCCTGAGTCTCCTCGGGCATGGTATCATCTTCGTGGGAAGCCATGTTGGCGGTGATAGGTTTATGTTTACCGTCTAAACGATGTTCGAAGAGATGGAGCAGATAGAGAGTGTATCTCAAGGGCGGATTGTTGAACAAGAATATTGTCCAACTAAGAATTGCTGAGAGATCGATAAGAGAAGAAGCAAACAGGAGCAGAGGTTGGAATCAGGTAGGAGGGGTACTAGCTCATGATGGGTGTTTAAGGAGGGGGACGGACTCTCAGGACCATGCTAAGGTTTGGTGGGGTTACGAGTCGCCAGGGCCACCCAGGGCCACCCAGGACCACCCAGCGACATGGACAGCTGATTCAATTGGGTTTTACCTGCACACCGCCAGCGAAGGCGGGGAAGGGACAATGCTGCAATACTATTTGGGTATTTGGGTCCTGGAAGAAAACGATGCATAATAACATCAGAAGGCAAAACGACATCAATTGGCCGGGCACACCCCTGAGACTCCAAAATCATCATCCAAGAATGTATACGACCGTTTCGGCCGGGGCGGGACGGGGGCGGCTAGCATTCAGCTTGAGCTGTGTGGGTGGGCGGGAGAGCTATCCATAAGACAGGCAAGACAGAACCCCGTTTCTGGGCCCAACTGCTTGTTTCATATTTAACAGACAGCTCAATGTCGAAGACACAGAGCGCATGGGTAAGGTTGTACAGTACGAAGTATACTGAGTGAACCGAACAATGAAGAGCTGATCAACCGCAAACTGTTGCTCGCTAAACATTGATCAATAATATCTGTCTGTCCCCGAGGATGATAATCCAACGTTGATTCCGAAGCGGTGCCCAACGAACTTGGCCGTGAAGCGCAAATTACATACGTCAGTCCTTGCAGGCTAGATTAGCCAGGCAACCAGGCTCAGCAGCCCTCTTCTTGTAGCATGGTCTGGCCAGGATTAACTCACTCGACACCTCTTGGATGAGACCCATACCGATGGTTGCCGGTGCTGTGTTCATGGGATTCCTCCATAATGAGGAGTGCTAGGAAGTTGGGTGTATCATAATACTGATCGATCACTTCCCCCATCGCAATGTGCAATAAACGCACGGTCCTACATTGGGTTAGCCCCATCGACACTTCGTAAATGAGCGAGGTACCAAGTCATTTGATCAAACGACATTATGAAGTGTACTAGTGCGCGAAGGATAATCAATCGATTAATGTACTTCATACATGCTGAGGTATTACTGGGCATACGAAGTACGAAGTAAATTACTGTGTTGAAACGGGAGAAGCGCTTGGTTGGGCTGGGGAAGATTGGTGTGGACATGTATCACTGTGCTTATAATTACAAATACTGTAGGTTCATGTATGTACTTCGTACAATTGAAGTTACGTACCGTGACACTTTCCTAACTTGGGCACGTCAATGTAACGAAGTAGTACCGAAACTGCCGAATCAGAGCGCGTATCCTGCTCAGCCTGCCCACTCGGCTCCAGGGACCGTCGGGAATTATGCCAAGAGTTAGCTGAATACTAAAAGGGATTGTACGATTTCCCGGTCAATTTCCCGTATCTTCTTAACCTCCAACTGCCAGATTTGCTGCCAGCGCATAGACCACCACTTCTCTCCAGCCTCCGGCGAGGTCGTAGTGTCTTGTACTTCGTACCTCGTCGTTCCTTCCCCTGACGCCGTCCCCATCCATCATCAATCGCGCTGTGCTCCTCTTATCCTTGCGTCTTCTGTCTCTCTGTCCCATGTTCAATTGTTCCGTCCCTTCCCCCCCTTGCCCCCCAGAGTCCCTTCCCAGAACACACATCCATCCCACGAACGGCAAGGTCGATTGGGGGAAGAGTGCACCCTGCGCGTCGTTTTCAGTCACCACCCAATTTCACCCTCCACTTGCCTCTCTGCCTTGTTGAGTTTCTCCAATACACTCGGCCAATCCCTCCCTTGCCCTCCATCATCGTTTTACAGGTTGTTCTTTTTTCTGCGGCATTACTCCTTCTTGCGCTTCCTATTGTCTATTTTCTTCGATATACACATTCCTTCTATAATGGAATTTTGATGTCACTAATTGTCCAAGTACTTTGGTAAGTTCAATGTTCGCGTTCTGATCCAGCAACCGAATGCGCCAGCTGTCAAGCTTTTTTTTTCCTCCCTTCTCCCAGCTCCCTCTCCACCTCCTCTGCCCAGTATTACAGCGTGGCACGGCGCCCAATTTTTGAACAGAGTTCTAACCAGGTTTAGTTTGCGCTTCTCCCAGGTCTGATCACAACTCAATAACTTACGTTGTTTGTGTGATCGGGACGGACAAGTCGTCGATTTATCGCCCTCGTCGCGACCGACTTTGCTTCTGGGTTCTTTCAAACCGATTAAGTGTCATCAATTCCTTACCTTCCACACAGCGAGACACCTAGAAGTCGCGTTTGTCACAACGCCTTCAGATCACAATGACGCCCACCGACAAGAGGAGTCTTCCCACGAAGATTAATCCGCTATTAATCGAGAGTATCCCCGAATGTATGCCTCACCCTGCGTCGTCGATTTTTTCGCGTCCGTAACTCACGCCATTGTAGACACCGAACTCGTCGCGCGTCGCCGACTCGGCCAGACCCAGCTGACTCCTAAGATGGTCGGCCCTGGTGCGAGCGAACAGACCACGACTCTCGGCGCGTTTGACTATGCTCACCTTCGCGCCCCAATGCCCAAGGGCATCGTCTCGGGCATTTTCAAGTCCAGCCCCAACAGCTACTTCCTGATGCGCCGCAGCCACGACGGATACGTATCTGCGACTGGCATGTTCAAGGCGACGTTCCCCTACGCTGAGGCGGAGGAGGAGGAGAGGGAGCGCCAGTATATCAAGACTCTACCCACAACGAGTCGTGAGGAGACGGCAGGCAACATCTGGGTGCCTCCCGAGCAGGCTCTGATCCTCGCTGAAGAGTATCAGATCACGACCTGGATTCGAGCCCTTCTTGACCCTGCCAAGATCGCGGTTTCGAGCAGCAGCAGCTCGTCGGCCAGCCCTCCCAGGAACATCACGGCGCCTCCCAAATTTGACATCTCCAAGCACGCGCCTAGCATTTCTTCGACCGTTACGCCCAACCTTGCGCCTCCCACACCGACATCTCTCGCTCGATCCCGCGGTCGCCGCTCTGCTAGCCCTTCGAAACTGCCCAAGAAGGTGACTGCCTCTCCTCGCAAACGCTCGACAAGGGTGAAGTCCTCCGAATCGTTCGATCCGCCGCGAACCAGGAGCCGCAGCCAGTCTGTAGAAGTTGAGGAGGCCAGCGCGCGTGCGTCGAAGGAGGCCGAGGCCAAGGCAGAGTCCTTGGTTATCCTGCAGTCCGTCGAAGAGGAGCCCTCAAAGGTTACTGCCGAGGAAGACGGAGAAGATGTCGCTGCGGAGCAAGATGAGGAGGCCAGTCAGAAGAAACCTTCTGAGAAGTCCAAGAAGAAGAAGAAGGCGGCCGATTCAGAAAAGATCCATCTCCTGAGCGCCGGCGAACCCCCGTCAAAGGAAGAGACTCTGAAGATGTTGGCGGAAGCTAAGAAAATGGTCGAGGAAGCGGCGGAAACCGCCTCTCCATCGAGCGGCGAATCCCCATCGGACGAGACCCCCGCAGAAGCTCCGGCGATAAATGGAGAGGTTGAGTCGAAGAAGGGCAAGCGCAAGGCTCAGGATATCTCTACTTCTGATGAACCGAGCGAAAAGGAGGGTGGTGAGGAGCAGGAGGAGGATTCAGACGAGCAGCGCGCCGCGAAGAAGGTGAAGACTGAGATTGAGCTCCAAAAGGGCCGTGTCAGACAACGCGCTCTCGTGGGCATTTCTGCCGCCGTCGCTATGGGGTAAGATGCTCTTTTTTTTTTTTTTTTTTTTTTTTTTTTTTCT
>PGIR01000171.1:0-86776 GCA_002812735.1 Scedosporium dehoogii
AAAAAAAGAAAAAAAAAAGTCGGCGGTCCCGAGACGGACCGCATTCTAGAGGAGGGTTTTCCCCCCAAGAGCACTGTAAGAATCGTGGGCTATCATCATCTTGGCCACCGTTATTTACACTCCTTTGGATTTAGATGTATAAAGCTCGTCTCATTGACAGATCAGGAGGTGGCTCCTCTGAATCATTCAATTGGTTACCCCCCTCGGGGAAAGGCAGCGCTTGCTCTCGTCTAGTCTCGCATACCGAGGGATGCCCTGCGAGATTCGGCGGAAAGGACTATATTTTACCCAGGCTTCAATTAAACAGCCTTGGGCCACACGGCTAGCCACAGGCGGTCGGTCGTTCGCGTCCTGTCGGGAGTTGAGCGGGAGTGACATCGCTAAGGCCGCTGGCAATTTGAATTTTTGCCCGAGTAGCATTCGATGGCAAAAATCCTCCGCTTCCACCGGAACCCTCAGGGCCCGTGGCCGTGGGGTTGCGCAATCGCCACGCGTTGCAAATGGGATCCATGGTCAAGGCCAGCCATTCAGAAGAAATGGCAGTGGAGCCGCCTGGCTCATGAGCACTTGAGCAGGGGAATGCCTTCTCTAGCCCCCTTGCCATATTCCCCTGGAGAGTAACATTTTCTCATCCTTGGAGAAGGATGAGAAAAACCAGTATCACTCGAAAGGGGACTAAAAGAATTACGAAAGATCCGAAGTGGGGATGGGATGGAAGACCGTTGGTCGATGTTACCGTCCCATAAAAAGGCACCGCATATAATTACCACTTGCAGGACATGTATCTCGACGTCTCTTGAGCATCTCATCGATGTATGTGAGTAGGATAAAGGGGGTGGGGTGTGCTGAAGCAGGCTTGACGAGTAATAGAAGTAATTTCTCTCTTGGGACTGTTATCATCTCTTTGCATTCACCCACCAGGTCCGGTCAGGCTCGTCGAGACCGAGCATATCTCGAACTGCGATGGGATGACCATATGGCGGGTCGGCAGGACCTTGACCCAATCGAAAAGGGGGGGGGGGGGTAAGATCGTGAAAGGTTTGATTCGAAAGTAACACGGGCGAGACGATGTCGAGGGTATACGTGTCCTAGATGGATGCATACTCCGTGGTTGGGATTCCACTTGGTAGGGTGTCGAGTGTATGTCCGTATTCTTCGCAGTCGCCCGTAGGATTCGAAGAGAGAGCCAGGCTGTGATTGAAACATAAATCAGGGGCAACGAATTGCCAGGTCCCACAGGATGGGGCAATATTAGTTACTGGCAAGCCCACGTCGGCTAGGTGCAGATATGGCCATCTCGCCGATTACTCTTGACAGGTTCTCCAAGTGGCATCCGGGGTGCAATCCTGAAGCTTACTTGTAGAGCATGGAGAAAGCCAGTGCTGCGCTGATTTGAGACCTGGTTGCCCAGAGTCCCTCGGCCTCATTTCCGCAGCTGCAGGAACCCACAACCTAGCCCACAAGTATTAATGGTAGACAGGAGTTGTGGATGGAAAAATGCAATAATAGGTGTGTCTACATCTCAGACCTGAGATTCTATATCCGTTCCACGTACCTATTTGGCTCTTCATCTTCTAACATAGCGATTAACGTTATGTTAGATCGGCTCAAATCCCAAGGTCAAAATTGTCTGCAGCGGTTGATATTGGCCACACGGCTCAGATGCTAGAGCTGAGTGGGTGGCTTCGGCCAGATCGTGAGGTGTGTGCCTGGCGCGGAGAATCCTCGATGTCGGAGTGGAAACCGGCGGGTTTGTGCCCTTTTCCGCCCCGATCTTCAAGCCCGGCGAATGGTTGCTAACAAAGGAAAATCCCCGATCTAGTACTACTCAGCATTTTCCTCTAAGCTCGTCTGATGAGTCTGCCCACCCTTGCCCAGGAGGCAGTCCGGGCAAAAACTGGGGAGCCCCCTTACCGAATTTTAACTTCCCCCTCGCGCACGAAGTAATGACCATCCCCGTGAGGAAGTGTCCGCTCTCATGCTGTTGCCCCTGTTTATCCCTACGGAAATTGCTGTGCGGATAACTCCACTTCCCGCCCGACACCGCCCCTTTTGACTTATTCCGCAATGTGGTGGGGGTGGTGGGGTTAACTAGCGTGGTACTGGGAACTGCAGGCGAGGGTGCATCATCACTGACTGCATTGTAGGGACAGAGCTGGGGTTACATGCACCAAATATTGCAGAAAATGGATATCGTTTTTCGTCGTACGAATGGTCAAAGGTTCCCCGCGATGGCCTCTGCACGATGTAAATTTAGGAACACTGCACCTGCACACCTTCATCGAAGCACAACCCTGCTTTGTACGCTGGGGCGTCTGGTTGATGTCAGGACCAAAGCTACGCCCTGACCATGTGTCAAGCGAAGAGTTCACGCCAGATGTTATGAGGTTTGTGTGCCTTGTGTGGTGCAAGCAGGAATGGAGTGGCCACATGCACCATTTCGTTCCCGCTCTCTCCAATTCTCGCCAACCTGATAGGCTCGCTGGCGGATAGGTCGTATCGTCGTCATCCGGTGCGCGCGTGGGTGGTGTGGCTCCCCGGCCAGCGGAGAGACGACGTTACGTTCTTGATTCGGAGAGCGATGATGAGTTGCCGAAGGGTATGAGAACTCCTGAATTCAGATGCCGATGGCCTAGCAGGCTCGATTTTCCGCAATCGAACGCATACATTCCTCAAGCAACCTGCGATTAGGGGCATCTCATCTCGGCAAGTGCCGAGTCCAACAAAACGATGATCGGCTGTAAGCAAGCGCTCGATGCACCCGTCGATCGGTCCCATTGCGAAAGACCGATGCTATGAATAGACGCGCAAAATTTGATTGCCTTGAAACCGCCCACGGCTAGCCAATCCGTGAGAAGCACTGTTCAGTTCGGATGCTTAGCAAGCCAAGGCCTGGTATTCGCTTTGATGGTGTGGAGAAACCAGGGTCGTGACTGAGAATAATGGAGAGGATCTCTCGCCCATCTCCAGACCAAGTACGAAGTACGAGTACTTCCTATGTCAGGAAGTTCTCCGGGCGAGTCAAGCTCAAGGGCTGCTGTTCACTTTCCCGCCCTGCAGACAAGGGAGGCTTGTCCGCTAAACCCACTTGGATAGTCTCGGCTGGGATGTGATGGGAGAGCGGGTCCCTGAGACGGGAAAGGTGGGGAATAATGGTCTGTATGCACCGTGACCTAAGCGCTAACTGAGACCGAAGATTGCATTAGCTCTTCTATGTTTTCGTATGTTGAACTCGGTTGGGACTTCACAGACCGCTCTCTACGCTCTATGCGAAAGACCGCTTCGTCCTAATAGTGTAGCCACCTTCAGTGCTGCGTTAGAGAATCGAGTGGGTCATGTTGCAATCGAAATAGGGTCGTGTAAACGAAGTAGGATCCGAATCGTCCTAGCGGTAGCATTCGGGTTAAGAGTGTGAAGCGGTTGAACTCGAAGGTCCAGGCTTGCACTTACATAGTATCCCCAAAAGGACGAGAAAAACGTGGCAAGTTGGATTTCGGATCTCGGGTCAGGGGTGGCTTCACAATCAGGGACACTGCCCTGCACGTCAAGAGATAGTCGGCATGTCTCTGCTGGCCCAGCCCTCCATGGGATCCGGAAAGCCTGTCCTGGCCGGGGGAGTTACGAGGTACAGCGCTTCGCTGCGTACGCCGCTGTGATGCGGGCGAGCCGTGGTGACGTACGATGAATGTACTTCGTAGTAATCTTAGTATTTTAGATAGCAGATGTTGTCCTCAACATCGAGATCCTTCATGGACCTGAACTGGACGGCCAGGTACGGACTGGTGATAGGCCTGACCAGTCTAGCCAGGCCTTCCCTGCAATGGTGGCGGCAATTGCAGTAGTGGCGTACTTCGGGGTGTACGCATACTCCGTGTACAGTCCATTCAAGTTGCAAGCCCACCAAGAAGATGTTGGATTTAGCCCACTACACCAAAAATGAGCGACATGCCACTCTGTAGTGGATGTCCGAAATTGGAGCTAAATCTGTTGTTTCTTTATTCCAACAGAAGACCCCTCCATTAGCCAGGCAAAGCTCAATGAATAAGATTTAGCTGGATCAGTGACGTTGTGTGTTTAGATGCGGCTTCCAGGGCTGTTTCCCTCCAAACCCGTGATCCAATATTGTGAGTGGGCCTCTGTACCTTGCAATTGTGCCTACCTTGGGAGGAAATTCCTGTACGAAAGTGAATTGAAGTGCATGCAGAACAATCGTGCATGATGGGGGCTCTGGTAGCCAATTCGACCCCCAGCGTCTGTCAATCATATCGGCGCCGTCAGGAAGTCGGATTTTCTGGAGAAAAAGAGTAAGGCCTAGACATTTCAGCATCAATGCTCTAAACCCCGGTTGGCACGAGGGTCATTCTCGAATTATAGGGGTGCCTCCCTTTCGAACATCAATGTTAGTTTCATTGCACGACTTCCCACTGCTAAAGGTAGCGAAAGAGTTTGAGGATTACCTGAGAGAGCGAGGCTGGCGCATGCCCAAGACAACATTGAACCCACCTAGCGGCGTGGCGACGCGGCAAAAGACAAAGCCATTGAAGAATGCTCTGGCCTTAAAAAGCCCAGAGACTTGGAGCAGACACTTTGACGACACTCCGATTATGCAACCCGCCCACTCAGTCACCTTCCTCACCATGACACCTTCACAGCAATCAAATTGTACAAGGTCAAAGTACGGAGTGATGTCCAGTCATTATTTTCGTTCCCCATGGGACATGGCTTATTTGTGCCGTCGCAACTTCTTCCCCGAATAGACACCCCAATGCGCTTGTGACCCCTTCGTGTTGCCAGCCGTGGACGTAAGTACGAAGTAGCACTTTCGTCTTAGTACCCATCCTGGCTCCTCCTGCCGCTTCCTCCACATACTTCGTACGTACTACCGAGTATGTATGTTACCCTCTTTCCACCCCTACCGTGCTCTGAAAACGAGAAGGAGCGACATCTCAGGGCGGGCAACTGGGACCCATGTGTGAGCGGTACTACCTACCCTACCATGCCTGTACCTTCACATTGATCCACATCAATGATACTTCGTAAGTTTACATCAAATCGCACATGGGCTAAAGCAAGGAGTTACGAAGTACCCCGTACTAGAATGCCCCATAATCTCGTTGCCATTACTACTTTAACTCGACTTGAATGCAGTAGAGCGGCATCAGTGGTCTCTCCGGTATAGATCAATGGAAGTGTGCATTGTACCTCTTCGAGGTGGCCGCAGTGTCTCACGGCCTCATCCTACTGTACTCGGGGTCCCCAAAGCGACCCTTTCAGAATGACCTCTGGTACAGGCAGGGGTCACCCTTGATCCGTCAGGACAGTACTCCGTACTTTGGTTCCAGAAGGGAAGTGTTCCTTCCATGAAGAAGACACACGCCACCCGCGGTCACCGCCGCGCGGACGAACAAGTGGATCGAGATGTGGATGGAGTTGATGGCAAGGGACTTTGACACGAGATGCACAAGTTTACCAGATTGCTTGCCATAGCCCTCCTTCCTTCCCCCCTGGTAGCACGTCCCGTCTCTGACCCCGATGAGAAGTGCGCCACCAGTCACCTACACCCTCTCTTATACGCTTGTGCAAGTTGTGTAAGTTCCGCTCCGCTCCCTCTTCTCACAAGCCAATGGAAGCGAGGAAACAAGAGATCGGAACTGGAGAAACCTGGATGCGTTTGACCTTTCCTACATCAGATCCTGGTAAGCAACAGTCAGGTACACTTCTCCTCCAAAGTTCCGTCTGCTCCATCTCCTCCCCGTCTCTGCACTCGTTCCCTTTCGCTCGTCCTCTCACCGTTCCTCCCTCGTCTAGCTCGCTGTACTCGTCACTTACATCGACCATACGCCCACAACGTCGAGTTTTACTCCGCACTTACACACAGCGAGCCTGGAACTCCTGTTCCCGTGCCCTATCCAACCTCTACCTCTCTCTCTCTCTCTCTCTCTCTCTCTCGGGAGACCCCCCTTCTCCCCGCTCTAGGACTCTAAAAAAAGGTGCACCTTACAGAGCGACTCGGGTGCGAGCGGATACTGTTGTGGGTCGTCTACTAAGCCGTCAAGCCCAGACAGTACCTAGAGATAGTACCTTCAGCCTTTAGGTTGGGCGCTCTTACGCCCCGAGTTCGCGACTCGCCTAGCCCAGACCGGTTCTCCCACACCTTGACCACCTTTTGCGCGAGTCGCTGATAGACTCTTATATTTGACAATCCGTCTTCGCTCGCCTCGTAATGCATCATCCTTACAGCCAGCCTAACTAATTCGAGCCTACACACACCCAGGATCTCATGTTTGACCCAGATCAACCCGCGAAGTTCTACGCCTTGTTCTTATTGCATTCTATGCAAGCTACCATCCATTCCGCTTCGTTCATCGCTTCGACACCCATTCGAGTTCCGGGTATTCCCTTGCCACACAGGCATATATATATTCTTCGCGCATCCCCCAGGAGAGGCGATCGTCGTGTCGGGCCCCAGGAAGTTCCACATCAACCGATTTTCCACCTATGATAGCCAGTACCGCACACATGGACATGAACTCTGCAGTCACTTCCCTATGCCAACTCGAGGCCCAATACATGTATGCACATGCCAGCCACTCGTACGCAGAGACGTCGACATCGTCCGAGACGACGAGTCCGGTGATGGCTTCGGTAAGGACAGGGCTCTTAGAGGCACCCCTGGTATATATATCGTAGTGCTCGTCTCTAACGGATATCTCTCTCTTCACAGTTCGACCTTTCCACCATCTCAGAATTCAACCCAGTGTCGTCCCACATATACCCAAGTCCAGAGTCATCACGGGAGACAGCATCGCCCCGGCCAGCAATCAAGGTGGAAGACGCCCATTGTGATAGCCTAACGCCTACAAAGTCGGATCCTAGCTCAAAGGTTACGAAGCCCGCACCGAAGCGGAAGCGGGAGAATAGATATAAGAACGCACCCCCTTCAGTGCTATCGGTAGGCCCCCCTCCCTGTAGTTTTCACCCAGATCGGGGGTTCCCCATGTCTAACGTTGAATTAGAGGCGCCGAGCTCAGAACAGAGCGTCCCAAAGAGCCTACAGAGAGAGAAAGGACCAACGCATTAGGGACCTAGAGGCAATGCTCGAAGAGTACAAGCACAAGCACGAGGTCCTATTCCAGGCCTACTCCGCCCTTCAGGTTGAATTCACCAACATGCGAAACTGCCACCCAGGAGTGCCAGCCCAACATGAATTGATTGTCGGTATCCCATTTAGCCCAACCTCAATGTGTCCTACTTCGCCCAATGTCGCCACTATTCAAACGATAGACAACTGGCAATACTTTCCCTCCATGACGGGATACCCGATATGAGAAGAAGTGCAAGGCTCTTGTTTTGAGGAAACAGAAGTTTGATGTCGAGAGGGTCTGGAAGACTCCGACAGTACCGCGGACTCCATTCCGGGCTCAGGTCTAGGCCTGAGGCCGAGGATCCTTTCGCCAGCTTGCTCTACGCCTTGGCTTGTTCTCGGTGCCTGAAAGAAATGCAAGTTACAATTCGCCTCCAGCTTTCAACAACCTAAGAGGGCAAAGTAGCTGTCAAAAGGAAAGGAACTTTGTGACATCTCACGCGCCCCCTTCTCATTCTCATGACCTGCCACTTCCCACAAGAACGACTATAGAGCGCGCGCAAAATCCTTAGCGACAACTACGTCCATAACAGCCTCATAGCGTCTATCACAT
Organism: Scedosporium dehoogii; assembly: GCA_002812735.1. NCBI lineage: Eukaryota > Fungi > Ascomycota > Sordariomycetes > Microascales > Microascaceae > Scedosporium > Scedosporium dehoogii. The sequence goes on from PGIR01000171.1 coordinate 7,698, forward strand.
CCCTCTGCTTTCTGCTAGTGAGGAAAGGCCCACTCCGGGAAGGACGGTGGCAGGAAGATCTTGGGCAGGGACGACAAACATGGATGGGATTGGCCTATATTGAAGAAGCCCGGGACGAACAGCACCTCTGACCTGTCTGGAATGGCTGGAATAACACCCCTTCGATTAAAGAAATGTGTTTGTGCACTTGCGAGGCCCAAACGTTGGCTTATCAATGATTGGATTTTGTTGTTGTGATATTGGGTAGGTTTCTAGGCCTGGTTGTGTATCGTGTTTGAAGTTTGGTGACAGTTGTTAATAGAATACAAGTATGAAAACATGATCTCTTGGACCGAGCTTGATAAGACGAATTGGCAAGGAAGTGAGGAAGTGAGGAGTGAGGAGTGAGGATCTGACTTCGTGAGTGTCTCTGGCTGGCCTGGAAGTGTGAGCCAATCGCTAGGGATTTGATCTGGCGAAGATCCATAAAGGCTCATCTCCATGATACAATTGTGGTTTTGATAAACCCGACCCACTAGGAGATGTGTAGCTTGAGAAAGATAAGGCTAAGATGACGCGACGACTGACGGACACTTGGGAGTAGATTGCAACTTGGTCCGGCGGGCTCCGAACCACCCGCCCGATTTAATTCGATGGCGATAGCGAGCTTGGTGTTCTTGAGTCACAAGTGCTCCGCGTCCAGAAGCGGCGACTTCGGAGACTAGACCGGAGGGGCCGGGATGACACGGTTATTAGCCACGAGGGGCTGAAGCCACTACTGTAAGTGCAATATTGAATTGAACTTCATGATGTGATAACCTGGCCCTTCAAAGACTGATCAAGATATCTGCCCTTTCTAAACTAATCTACGAAAATCGGAGATTGTCGAGACTCCGGAAAACAGAAAGGCGCTACGAGATCGGCTGCGGGGAGAAGATGGGGCCCGATAAGGCTTCAGGTAGGCGACGGGGTTGAAACCGATCCGGATCATCCCCTCCTTCCTAAACTACGGAGTACTTTGCAAGTAGTGAGATCACACTAATAACTCGATATCCCGCTAACAAAGCCCCTCACGATCATCATCAGAGGGTTCCAGACAGTTCCTGAAGCTTGACTACTTCGTAGGATTCCCCAGTCGTCCTTGTGACTAAATATCTCCGGGGGCCCGAAGAGCAGGAAGCTTGGACCAGAGCATTGAATTGTTGGGATTGGTCCTCGTGACGGTTTTTGTTTCTCCCCCTGTCCATGGACCGTAGTTTAATTGACCCCGATTTCGATGAACATCTCTAGGATTCTGCTAGTGCGTAAGGCGGTGGAAGCCTTGGCTCTCGTCAATGAGGCAGCTCTCGTCGTCATTGGAGCAATCTCTCGTGACTTCAAAGAGGATGACCGAAGCTGTCGGCGCAGATTCCCGGATCCACAAACTTTGACTGAAGAGACCTGCCTGTCGTTACCCCACAATCCTAGCACCTATTGATCGCATCAATTGAGGCTGGGCTGGGCTGCCTGGATACACTACGCAACACTACCGAATTCCCGCTAGGTACTGCGTCATTTGTTGGGGGGTGTGAGGCCACGCAGTAGTGTAGATTTGTCCATCAGCTTGAAGCTTGCCTGAACCAGTTCGGTGAGCTGCAGGAAGCGATCCTGGAGCTGCAAGCTTGACGCAGCATAGGAAAGCTCCCCGACGCTATCAGGCACGTGCTGGATGACTGAGGAGCTAGTTTGTTTGGTCAATTCCGTATTGCAATACTGAGATGGAGCTCTATTTGGAAGGTTGCTAAGAGATCAACGTTGATATGTGGGAGTGAGCAATGTGATGGTGTAATAGACGAAGGATTGATCAATTGATTGCTCATGATACCAATTTAGCGCTTTCTCGAGAATGAGGCCTCAACTGCGAAAGCTTCAGTGTCTTGCGTGGAACTGTTGCTAGCTCGGCAAGGTAGGATCAATTGGATTGACGACGGTGTCCACAGAAGGTGGCGAGAATGCGGGGATCAATCGGGACATTGAATTGTCAAAACAAACTCCAAGACAACAGCACCTCTCCAATTGATTGAGGCAACTAACGTTGAACAGACTGAAGACTTGATTGAAGCTTTGCCACCCCCTCTGTAATGGAAACCCCTTGGAAGCTGGCCGCGATCACCAACTGGAATCCAATGGAACAAGAGACTCGTTCGGGCGTGGTTCTGGTAATTTCTATTGATGAAGTCAGAGAGACTCCTGCCCCGTAGATCCTTGCCTTACAGGGGAACCAATTGGTTTCTTGGAAGGATGCCGCAATGTTATTGTGATCAAGTGCCACCCTTTTCCTGCAATTGATTGAAGGCGTAATCAACTGAAGTAATTGATGATTTACACCATCCCATGCCCCCCCAACCAGTGCTGTCCTGTCCTGCGCTGCCCCAACGACGGCGGTCTCCGATGGTGACTCATTGATGGCACTCGAAACACTGTAGAGGTACCACAATTGGAGGCGAAAGAGCTGGCGATAACGAGATAATCGCCAGTGTTTCCACCTGTGTATTATTATCAATCTTCAATCGAAGTCCGCTCCTCAGAAGCATCATAGATCACTAATCCCAGGATTCATCAATCAATTGTGACCACCGTTGCAGGGTCCCTTCGCCACGCATTTTCATCTCCAACAACCAGCCCAGACTGATCTTAGTGTGCATTTCGCGAGCAGCTTCTAATTCGACAATTGACAACAACGTCTCCAGGGTGTTCCTTGGCTCGGGGACCAGTGTGAGATTCCGGGAAGTGTGAGACAGCACAGTGGAAGAGGCGTTTTGATCACGCGAGCCAAAGCCTCAACTTGCCAGGCTAGGCAGTAGCAAACCGTAAACTAATATACTCCGTACTTCCTAGTGTACTTCGTAGTGGAGTTGTACTTGCTGCCTTTACAGGAAAGTGAGCTCCTGGTTCACTGGCCTGGTGGTAAGAGACTAAGATTGAACCCACTCATGTGCTGCCGAGCTTTGAGATTTGTCTGTCGTATCATCACCCGGTGCCCCGCCTCTCGGCTTGGAGCCGCCCGTCCACTCGCCGGGGGAGTGCAACGAGTTGACCTGGAACTGGACCCAGAGTTCAAATGATTCTGTGTCGTTTTCTGGCGTTTGAAGAGTCATTGATGCGTTTGTATCCCTGGTACCGTGCGTGTACTCTGCAGATGGCACACGAGCTCTGCATCAAGACTGAGCACGAAGTACTAGTACAGTGCAAAGGTGCCCTTGGCTCTCGGGTACCAGCGTACTAACAGGCTGCAAGAGCTCGACTAGATTGGGGTATCTCAGGCCCCCTCTGATACTGATTTTAGCCCCCTCTACCCTGTCGTTCCCTCAGTAGTACCTGCCAGGAAGTACTCGTCGTGCTCCCTAGTCTAAACTTTGACCACATTGAAATGATGATACCCCTTGTTGGGCCTCTTCCGTGACGTGACTCGAAGTCACATAGAGTCACCTGGTCCTTGAGGCTGTACTCCGTGCTGCGACCTCTCTCGGATGTCGGGGGTGGGTGGAAAGTACTCCGTAGAAAGTGGAAAGCTAATACTTCGTAATGCCGTGCCATTCCCATACCAACCCACAGTGACGTGATACGATAGGCTGTCCCGCCGAACCACCTCAGTCGAGCTTCGTCCATCATTCATAAATAGGGAGGTCCTCCCGCTCGGAAGACTCTTGTTTCCATCTCCTCCTCATCATATCGAATTCAGAAATCAATCGAAAAACATCCGAAAGTTTTATTGTCTTTTGTGTCATAAAACAGTCCATCTCTAATCTTCATCTACAATCCCTTTATAACACTTGACGTATTGTCTGTCTTTACTTGACAACAACCATCAACACACTCTCTCACGAACTACTACGATTCTACAACTGTCCCTTGCCGTTTCGTATTCAAACTTAAAATTATTCAAAAGTGAGTATTGGCAATATCACAGAGCTCTGTTACCCCTCCCACAACCTGGCCGCTCCGTGTGTTGGTGTAATCTTACAACACACAGGCCAACCCCGCCCTCTCCCCCCTTGTCATCATCAACGCCCCCTGTGTGACACCCTTGAGCATAGACTAACATGTCACCGCTCCAGTGACCCGAACTCGCAAGCTCAACACTCCCGACTACTCTGCCATTTCCGACGGCAAGCCTCGTCAGGAATTCATTCCCAAGTACTTTGGCAAGTCTGGATTCTCCGATCAGGATCCGAAGAAGACCAAGAAGAACGGCGGAGGCAGAGGCAACTGGTAAGCTTCCCCTTTAATGGACAACTATAATACCTTGCATTATAACAAAGAGACTAACATGGCTCAGGGGCAACGTCGGTGACGAAGTCCTCGATGACGAGTTCAACTTTAACAAGCCTCGTCGGAGGTCCAACAGCAGCTCTGTCTCTTCCCAGCTGCAGGACTTCAAGACCAAGTTTGATGTCAACGAGACGGAGCCCGTCTTCGAAGAGTCATTCAACGAGGCTGAGGAGGAAGAGGAGGAGGGCTCCGGCCCTTCGGAGAGTGGCAACAGCGTCAACTAGATGACGAATTCCTGGGTTGCTCGCGAGGGCGGCCCAGTATTGGTCGTTTAGATGAAGCCATTCTCCCGTTCCTTCATTCCCCAACGTAAGAAGAAAAAACCTCTTCAGCGGAGTCTTCTCTCGGCAATTTCCCCTCACGGGGCTTGAGAAGATATCATGCTGTTGACAACATATTATTGTGGTGTATTATCTGTTTCAACTACGGCTGATGATGTTTACGGCTCTTTTATCCTTTTACTGGTGGTTTATTTATTTATTTTTGGGCCTGGGGAAGACTCGAGAAGTCTCTATCCCGCGCTATTTTCAATTCGTTTGTCGGTGCAACGGGAGTGGGGGATCGCGGACCTTTACGGCTTTCATCTTGTTATTATTCGCTTTGGAGGAGTTCTGCGCATGCGCAACTACTGGCGTTCATGACGATCATGACCAAAGTATTACCATGACCTATCTTGCAGAAAAGGTCATCAAATGTACCATATATTACACATCAACAACACATTCAAATACAAACAAATCAACTGTACTCAAAGTATCATATCAGAATACTGTTGGCTAATGCCAACTTGCTTGCTGCGCCCCGAGTGGTCGTACTGCATCCACCTTTTCCATCCTCCCCCTCACTTTCGAACGCCCTGTTGTCAGTCATTTGAGGTCTGGATTCGCTTTACCGTAGCCGTCCTTACACTCCTTTACACCACACCGAGACGCCATTGAGGGGTAGGATTACGCTAATGCGAGATATGGTTGAGGTGGGAAAGGGGGGCCGTGGAGTATACTTGAACGTATACGTCGGGAGGGGGAGATGATGGCCAGAAGGTTTTCATGTTGCAAGGTTCCGAGAGATAGCACGACGCCACGCTACAATGGGCTTGAGGGGGCCTTCTCTAGTCCTTTTCTTAGTTTATGTAGGGCATTTTGATTGCAGGAAACGGGGACTCGATGGGAGGAGAGGGAAGCGGGGTGTTGCACGAGAGGGATGGAGGATTGCTTTAGACCTGCGATTAGTGCAGGCGAGCCTTTTTCAACATCTTTACTCGGTTAGAGTGATCAATTGAAGCACACACTGCATTACAGCTCTTCAAGTCTTCCCCCCTCTCCTCATGAGCTTCCGCTTCCCTTGATCGACTAGGCATCGTTCAACTTCGCCGTTTCATCTATTTCGTTCCTCCCGTTTTGGGTCGGAGGAGAGATATATAGAACTACAACGATCTGAAATGAGACCATTCAACGACTCCCCACAAAACCAATTGACCGACGACACCGAAAAGTCGTTGGAATGCGAAGCCCAAGTGGTGTGAGTTGACGGGATATCAAACGTGATGGCGAGACATTTGGACCTCCCAAGTACACTTGTACTTCCGTGGTCTTGTGCTTTGTACACTACACTACTCATCAGCTTTCCCCACAGTGTGGGCTCTGAGCAGGTATTATGACGTAGCAGGTCCAGGGGGGGTGCAATTGCGATAGCTCCAGCTTCAAAGAGGAAAGAGGAAACGAGTCAATTGAAATCCAAGCTCGCTGTTTCCTCTTTAAAAGGGAAAGACCTCAAATAGAAACTGGGACCAAATTGGTTTTTGCCCCCGATTGCCTCGATCCTGTTTTCCATCAATTGATACCTGAGATAAGAGAGTTTCTTCTTCTTGCATCATCAAGCCACGGAGCTTGACTGCTAACACTAGCTCTCTGGAGGGAAGCGTTGGGTTGTTCCAGGTTCGTACTAGAACAGAAAGGCAGCAAAAAGGCTCGGCTGCAACTTGCATCGCTTTGGCGATTCCCCCGCAATTTCTAGGGAGGTCGGAACGGAAGGAAGAAGGGAAGGAAGCAGGGCGGCGCTCATTGGCTCCTGCAACTCTCAAGGTTAAGGCCGGGAATTGGTAATATTAACGAGGGACAAGCACTTTGTACTCATGTACCGGGGTACTTCAGCACACCGAGCAAACAAAGCGCACCCCACTCAGTGGTCACCCCGCTCAGGCACTGTGCTGTCTCCCACCACAGTGCGATTCGGCGGATGAGGTAAACGATCTGGCAGGGGTGACGCTGAGCTCGTTAGCGCAAGGCTGAACAATTTTTCCTTTTCGCATCCATCCACGACCATCGCCGAAGTCTCCCAATTGCGCCGACAACACCTCCGTCTTTTCTCGCGACTTAACCTCATAAACTGCAGGAACTCGACACCCAAAGTGATTGCTATTTTCGTATACTCGAGCTTGACCGCCAACCTACCCCAGAAAATCTCAGCTCCTTTCCCCGAATCAAGACGCGGCTGCTCTTGCCGCGCGAGAAACCGATCACCATCATGTCCATCCGCGAAGAAATCTTCGAATCTCTCCCATGTGCGTTCCCAACCAACGTTTCCCACCCCCAATGTGCCCCCTCTCCCAACTCGTTACCCCAAATTCTAACCCCCCGTCCACCGTAGACATCGACCCCGAACCCACAGAATCCCAACTCGCCGCCGCCCAATCCCTCATAACCGCCGAACTCCCACCAACCCAACCCCCGCACTCCTCCCTCCGCCCATCCCTCGAACCAACCTTCACACCCGCGATATCCTCCCTCCTCTCCCAACCAACAACAACCCCACCAACCCCGCTCACCGCAATCGACCTAGCCCGCTACGAAGAACAAGACCCCCTCCCGCCCAACGCCCCCCTCGAAACCGCCGTCTCTTCCCTCTCCCGCGCCTACGCCTCAGCAGCCTACCTCTCCGGCCGTTCCACCTCCCTCGACCTGCTATCCTCCCACGGCAAGAACGCATGGCTCGTGGCCAACTGGCAGCTCGAGTCGTACCTGACCGTCCTCGAGGCCGAGCTGGCGGCCGCTCGCGCCTCCGTCGATAGGCTTGCGCTGGAGAGGAGAAGGGCGCAGGATCACGTTGCGGCTGAGATGGCGGGGTTGGAGGACGCGTGGAAGAAGGGCGTTGCGAAGACGCTGGAGACAGAGGTTGCTGTTGAGGAGGTGAAACGGGAGATTCGGGAGAGGATGAGGGCGCGGGGGGATGTGATGAATACTGAGTGAAAGGAAGGAAGGGAAGGGGGGATAGAGTCTACGATTTAGAGGCTGACCGAAAATAGTTTGGGCCGATATGAAATACGTGGAGGGAGACCGGTGATACATGATACCAATACACTCGGGGGCATTGCATGCGACACGAATACGGACCTGTCCACCTTTAAGCGTACTTTGTGTTAACAGATACGACTGGTCTCTGACCTTCCGACACCTTCTCTCCCAACTTTCAAGTGTGCCACTGGATCGAGATTGTCCACCTCGTTATCAGCGTGCCAGGCGGTTAATCGAAACACCACACACAAATCGAACAAGCATAGAATTGGGGAAAAGTCATTCGTGTTACTTGAGACACACTAAAGAGCTGATAAACCAGCATTTACATGGACTGTGGGAAAAAGAACTGCGTGGGTGTGATGGGTATGTATGTATCTGCGTGTATAACATTCAAGAGAGCCACCCCTGACTGCGTCTCCGATTGACTTTTCCTTCGCCCTTCCGGTGCCTTTTACCACCCCCATTTCAATCCCTCTCTCTCCTCTACCTTGGCCTTCTCCGATTCCAAAAACAACAAAGGAAAAGAAAAGACAAGAAAAGAAAAGAAAGAGAGGAGTATCCACTTAATCCTTTTGTAGCGGATCCATCTCTTCTACTCCAGACTTGACACCGACGTACTTGGTCCTCCTCATAATGCTCTCGACAGGACCTAGCATTCTCTGGAACGCAGATTTGCCAAGGACGGCCACCTTGGCATTTGTTGTAGCGATGACGGTGGCGGCTCGCGGTTTGTCGTTAAGTAGCGCAAGCTCACCGAAGAAGTCACCCTTTTCATAGTGCTTAACTACACCCTCCTCGTTAGACTTGTACGCGTCGGCCTCCCCGCTGACCATGAGATAGAACGTAGACCCTTGATCGCCTTCCCTAATGATGGCCTCCCCGGCCGCGAACTTGGAGGATTCAAGAGCATCGGCAATCTTGGATCGCTCGTAAGGTGTAAGTGATGAGAGTAGCGGGACCTCGGCGAGGAAGTGCTCATACATGCGTCTCCTGGCAAAAGACGATTCCAACAGGATCTTGCGAAATGTAACACGGTCGAGAGCCCAAAGCGTCGATGCCGGTGACGCCGAGACAATAGTCGCTGCACGGGGCGCATTGTACATGAGGGCCAGCTCTCCAAAGGAGCCGCCAGCCTTGATTGTGCCAACGTGGTCGCCCAGTCCCGATGGTCCAGGTTGAACACTTCCCGAAGGATGTACATAAACTTCAAATATTCCCTTTTCCACAATATAAAAGTAGTCACCAACGTCGCCCTGCACAATAACCTGTACATAGTTGTTAGATCTGACGTGTTACGAAGATGCGGGAATACGTGTGGGCAGGAGAAAAAGAGGGTAAGCGAGCCGGCAAAGACACGACGTACTCTGATGTCCTTTGCAGGAATCGGCTTCTCGACCAAGGCTCCAAGAACTTGGGAATACTGTTCCTCATCTAGGTGAGCGAAGAGAAAGTTGTCCTTCAAGGCATTCTGGAGGCGCTCAAGCTGCTCTGGAGTCTTTTGGTGGTTAGGAGGCGACCAATTGTCGTCGGTATCGGCGCTAGGTTTCAGTGACTCGGCCGAGACAGACGTCCGCCGGGCGAAATTGTACTGAGCAGGGTATGATTCAGGGTTAGGCATATGCCTAAATTCGTGTCCTAACGTGTCGGCGCTGCTGTCCGTGTTGAAAGGTGTACTGAATAGAGAGGCACCGCCGTGCCCGAAACTCGGCGTCGCGGATGAGGCGCCAGTGTCATCCTCATCCTCCTCTACAACCCGCTGCATTCCTGGACTGGTTACTGTTGGCTTTGAGCCCTCCCCTCCGGCGAAAGGGTTCACGCCGGACGCAAATGGGGCCGACATGCTGTGGTAGGAAGCAATCTTGCGCTGGGGCTGCTCTCGTTCAACGTCGGTTTGATTTAACTGTCGTAACCCGGATTCTTGCGGTCCTCTCACAAACTGAGCTGAATCAAGCGCTACCCTCCTTGCGGAGTGTCGAGGGGCCTGGTATAAGGTTTCGGGGAGGAAAGGCGTTGAGGTAAAGACTGTAGCGGTGGACAGTTGTGGTAATTGGCCTCGGTTCAAGCACAATGGGCGAGAAGCGTGTTGCGTGGCGAGTAACCTCGCGAAGTAATCGGCGCAGAATTGAATAACGTCGAGCGGCTGGTTACGGATGAGATGCTCTTCGAGCCGTGCTATGATATGTTGGTAAGTAACTGGTTGACGGTCCATGTTCAAAAACGAAGGCGAAACGCAACGCCTCAATAAGATGAAAGTTTGCAGTTAATCCAAGGGGAAGGAGGCATTTGAAGACGGTGTAGAGGAGGAGAAGGAAGTTTCCCAATATATCTCAGATAATATACCTTGACACACAGGGTTCGCAGCTTGAAAGGCCTTCACCAAGTGACTCCGACTCCAAGGTTATGTTAGGTCTGCAGTCTCGGATGGCAGAGCGAGGAAAACAACGGTTTCAAGACAGAGGTTGAGATGTGGATGGCCAACGGAGGTGCGGGGGCGGGGTGGTGGTTGACGAGGCCGGTTGTGGGAGCAGAGAAAGGGGAAATTGAGCAGGATTTCTCAGGGAGGTGACGATAGGCGTGGCAAGGTCGCCAGAGCTGTAGCTTGTTCGAGATTTGTGTAGAAGAGGGATGTAAGGAAACGGGTGTGTGTGCGGTGTGTGCTGGAGAGGGGCCAAAGCCTGCCTGCCTGCTGTAGGTTTGGGGTTGGCTCTCGGCCTGACGTAAGGCTGGATGTCGCCTGGGGAGTATGCGGGAGAGGTGTGAAGGAAATGAAACTCGCGCGTCTGGAATGACAAAGGCCAAGTCTGTGCAATTGCAGAGAACGCGGAGGGAGAGGCGTGGAGCTTAGAGGTAAGGAGGTAAGGGCATGGGCATAGGTAAGAGTAGACGCATAGGCTCGACCATCAGAACAAAGCAGCAGCTCAGAAAGCACAGGCCACCCGCTATCCCGAGCTACTCAGTCTGGTGAAAAACGGTGGAGGGCTAAAAAGGTTCGGGAACAAAGAGGGGCGTTTCTAAGAGTAAAACACGCGAACGTCCCACGCGGGCAGGGGCAGAAACAGCTGACGGCTTCGCGAAACTTACTTGAGGAATTGCTCTTGGAAGAACTTGCGTCTCGGGGAGAATTGGTCGCCCTTTTGAGGTCGAGCCAAGGGTAGATTCACAAGACGAAAGCTCGGGGAAGTCAAACAAGCTGACGATTATCTCAAGGTGGGGGATGTGCTAAATGTCGCCTCGCACACGGTGCAGATGTCGGACGTCTGGGAAAGCGACAGTGTACAGGGTTCCGAGACCAGGGAGCGGGAGCTGGTAGCCAATTGATCCGTTCGGATAGTAGATGGGAATGTTGGGGTTCGTCGAAGAGGACCTGGAGTACGGCGAGGGTAAGTAAGGTGAAAGAGCTGAAGAAGAGATGAAAGAAGAGAAGAGGGTGTGGCTCGAGAATGTGCAATGGCGAAAGGGCTGGAATGATGCAAGATAGGGACAGGAATGTAAGGCCCTACTGGGTACGAGGGTACGGGGGTTACAGGGGGGTGACTAAGAAAGCTAAACCAAGATTACAACAGGTATAGAAGTATAGAAGGAGGGAAGGAGAGGAGGGGAGAACAATGAAGTACAGGAAGCTCTGAGAGCGAAGCTTACTGTACGAAGTAGAGGAGTGTGCGAAGTAGGAAGGGCGAGTTCAGTGGGAGTGACTCTGTGCTAAGTCAGAGTCTCTAGCTAAATTGAGTGGTAATCCTATAGTTGGGCAAAGCTGGCTGTCTGGCAATGCGGGGAACCGGGGCGATAAAACAGGCTCTAAGTTTCCGATGTTCTAAGGACAGGCTCGAAATATTAAGCACTGATACTCAGAACAAGAAAGACCAACAAAGCAGAGACATCGGGCAAACTGAGACTGGAAGGAAAAGGAAAGTTTCAAAGGTCACCTCGCCGATGTGGTTTTGTTTTTTCAAATTGTTGGCTAGCTGCTTCCTCAGCTTCCTCACCTGTGGTACTTCTTGGGCAGGGATTGGGGGATGTTCGAGAGGGAAGGAGGGGTGGAAACGGGGACAATTTTTTTCGCCTTTTTTCCACACTGTCTTAAGCAGAGGTACTGGAGTAGGGAACACTTCATAGAAGGTGCGAGTTCGCTGGACATTGATCAATCAATCAATTCCTTGTCCTTGTACTGGGCCTGACCCTGAGCAGAGCGCCTGTGCTGTGGTGGGAAGTGTGGTGGGAAGGAATGAAAGATAGTGGGGGGCAGCTTCTCTGATAGTGGCACCCGATGAGCATGACCCCGCAACCAATCGAACAATTCTAGAACACGCATGGACCAGATATTGACCCGTGCCTGCGGCTTTCATTGTTGCCTCTTGGTCGGCAAGGGTGATCGTTGGGGGTCTTCTCTCCGTGTTCCCTGCTGGACAGAACATGTTTCCTCCATAATTACTGAGGTACTTTGTAGTGTATACTGTACGAGTACGAAGTACTTCATGGTGTAATCAATACATTGCCTGGCTGTGGCCCGCAACCCCCTCGCCACGGCAGGCCTTCCTTCCCGGACACACCCCTCAATTACTTCGTACAGCAGGAGCACCCAAATTCCTCCTCGCAGCAACTCTCCGGTCCAACCACCCAATTGACCGATGGTCCAGCCCAGTGGTTGTGAGCAGAAACTTTCAGTTTAAATTGCGGATATAACTATTGCATCAGGATATGCACCTCGCTCAGCAAACCTCGATGGATTTTTTCTGATGTTCTGCGGCGGCGGGAGTGGCATGCCCCATCCGTCCCTTGTCATCTCGTGCCTGGTCCTTCCTGACATCAATTGATCTCTTCATGGACGAAGTACACTACTTCTCTGCTTCTATAGAAAACAAGGTACTTCGTAGAGGACCTAATCTAGAACCCATCCTCCTGTCCATTATTGGAAATGAAGACGGGGCTGGTTGGCATCAATCGAGGCAGCTCGCCTCAATCTTGCGTCCTGCCCTCCGCTCTTGACTATTCGTGATCAATCATTTGACCAGGTGCGAGGATCAATGATGTGCCCATTACTTTGGCGGTACCGGGCACAACGGGCTGGATTTGTCTTTCCCGGTCCCCTCACCTTTCTCGCCGATGCTCAGCGCTATTGTCATCCGCAGCTCATCCTATCACACCCCAAGTCCAATCTTCCATGTTCCCTGTTCCTTCTCTGCATCTTGACATACCCCGCCGGTCCATGTGTTTCCAGATTCTCTTTCGCACATATCGGCACAGCGGGTGGATGCCGTGACAGACCAGTAAAATGTCACCAAGCGGCATTAGCGTATCGTTAAGTGCAGCAGGTGTGGATGACGCAGATGGTTCAAGGGTACTCGATTTATTTGCTCCGTCGATCCCGCAGTCCCCAAGTACCTCCGCAGACCTCATACCGCCTGGCTGAGAATAGCCTGGCAGCAAGGGACAAAGATTGTGGCTTGCGAACTCGAGGTGGTATTGGTGGTCGAGGATGTGGGACGCCGTTGCGTTGTTGAGCACATCGCAGATGAAAAGCTCCCGCCACCAAACCCCGGCATGGGCTATCTCGCTTCTTATTTTCTCCTTTCGGTCCTCGCTTCACCCCTGCCGAGTGCAGCCTCTCTGTGCCGCCCATCCCTTACGCATATTGGCTGCATCAGGAGCCCTCATGCCGATTACCATCGAGTATGTGAGCACCCGAGAGCTCCACTACATCGTACTCTGTAGTGTTGTAGCGGGGTCCAGGTTCTGGCGTGGGTGTTCATCTCAAGTTTTAGGGGCCTCTGCGTAATTATTGATTCCTTGCACATCAATTCATGTATGATCCCGTTTTTGATTTGCTTCCTCAACACACCTTTGCTCTGAAGCGGGAAGAAAAAGGATTCGTCTTTCAAACAATAGCTGCAAGGTTTGTAAACCTCCGAAGCTTAGATGAGCTTGCAGCTCGGCTGCCGCCTTCCTGCAAGGCGCCATCTAATTTCCTTTTGATGCACGGCTGGAGTTCGTATCGGTGGTTCTTCTGGATCACGAACTATTATTTTCAGGTGTCAACCAACCCCGGCACCCTTGACCCCATCCAGTTACTTTCTGGAAGGCTGAAGAAGGACGACCCATGTTCTTTATCCTTGACTCCTTTTAAATCCCCCGGCCGGCGCAACCGTGTACGCGAATACCATCGGAAGCATTCCTCATCGGGATGTTGGTATTACCCCCCACGTTGGCTTTCCCATCGTCGGCCCACACCTCCAAGCACACGCAGTCAGCATGCTTTGAATGTCTCTCACATTAACAACGCAATGCACATGATGGCGTCTGGGTATTTTGACCGAGGCCTGTCAACCAAGACAGCGGAGAGCCTAGTGTCGCGTAAGGGTGAAATGGCGGTCACGCCTTTGCGTCGACGAGTCTAGACTGGTCAGGGACCACTCCATAGCTTGGAGGGTGACACTACGAAGTACAGCCCCAATTAAGGGGTATAGTACCAAAGGACTAGCAAAGACCCTCTACTCTTGTCAATCTCCATCCGGAAGTCCCTCTGTCCAATAGGTGGGGAGGAACTGCGCATCACCTCGCCAAGTTTGGAGATATAACTCAAGGCGATGTCGAAGAAACGAGGCATTACACGAGATATCTTTACTTGTACGGAAACTCATCCCACTTCTCTTATCGCTCCATTCATACCGAGGTAAAGGAAGAGTAAAGCCCCATGCCTCAAGATCGAGTTGGATGCAAACATGACACATACGTAGGCCAAAGATCAAGGAGGAAACGGTGCGCAGAAGCATTCAGATATTGTTTATAACTCAAAGTGCACGGAAGCCCATATTCTTCTGTCTGGGGCGTCTTCCGGGTATTGCCCATAAAAAGTAAAAGTACAACCTTCCCCAAAAAAAGCGACAATTACCCAACGACGCCATCAACATTTCCTACCACGCGCTGTATCAGCAACACAACACCCCTCCTTCGCTTGTAGCCCCCCCTTTTTTCTCTCTTTAATAGTACAGAGATGACCCCCAACGTGTAAGTATAAGTAAGAGGAGCAGATAAGAACGGAAAAGGAAAGAGAAATCGTTGGGGGCCATCTCGGAATAGATGGAAAACGGAACGAGATGATGTCACAGGAAACATCAGAAGAATAAAGGTAAGCAGCACAGGAGGAAGAAGACGGAGGAGAAGAAGAAGAAGAAGAAGAAGAAGAAGAAGAAGAAGAAGAAGAAGAAGAAGAAGAAGAAGAAGAAAGAGAGAAGAAGAAGAAGAAGAAAGAGAGAAAATAGAGTCAACCCAATTCCGCATGTCCCGCCCATTGCGCCGTTTTTTTCAATGCTGGTTAGTATGCAAATGTGATCGATGCTGAGTAAAAATAGGAAACGCGTGCCCTTGTTTTGTTGCGAACGCCTCCCATCCTGCGCCAGGTCCGTTGCACCCACTCCAGGAATCCTTTCACCACGCCGCAACTTTCATTTCAACAGCATGTTATTGCTTGGTATCGCCGCCTCACGTTATGCTGTTTAGTCGTCCGTCTGTCTAAAGGGAGGGGTAAAAAATAAGGAAAGAGGCTCCTCTGGTGTCGTCTGTTCATGTGTAAAAACATAATCGAGGTATTAGAGGCGGAGCAAAATGGGGACTGTGCCCCTGATGGTCATGGCCGTGGGGGTTAGTATCCCACAGCCAAGCAAGAGTCGAGGACGGAGTCGAGACTGCTCATGTCTTGGGCGTCCGTTCCCTCCCACCACATTTCGGTGTCAAGATCCATAGCATCGACATGGCCGTTGGGAAGGTCGTTCGACGGACCGCCATTGATGCTTGGCAGTGGAGCTATTTCGGTCGGAGGTAGTTTGCTGTATTCCTCGTCGACCCACGTATAGTCGTCCCAGTTCTCTAGCTCTCCTTCGCGATACGCGTAGGTGATGGATGTTGCGATAACGGGGAAGTTTGCCATGCCTATATCTGCTAGCTCCATCGCTAGCTGCATGTCTGCAAGCCCAAGGGGACCCCTCTCGCTGGCGGCTTTCGCTTCGACTGGGAGAAGGCCGCCCTTGTCTCTAGTAATTTCGCCCCTACGAGAGGCATCCTCTTCAATGGCCAGCTGTTTCTTGTATGAATTTGTCTGGATCCAGGTAGTGCCGACGTCCATGCCTGTGCTTCCAGACGCACCTGGGGCGTTACTCCTGGTCCGGCTAAAGACAGTAGATAGGACGTCTTTGATGAACGTTTCTGTCGCAACCAGCATTAGCTGGGCGGCGTCGGTGGAATGACCCGAAACAAGTCCCGCCTCGTAGCAGAAAGGCAACATGCGCCCTTCGATAACTGAGACGTCTGGGAACTCTCCGGATTCCACGGCCAAAGGTAGCGCGAACCGCTTCCGCACCTCCAGATCAACATCTGAACAAGAGCGAGTCAGATTTTACCATGCCAATTTTGATGAATGTCTACGGACCAGGAATCCAGGTTTCACTTACTCATATTGTTGATGCCGGCGGCACTTTGCGGTACATCGGCAACCTTGGAGGGCCGTCTGTATGTTTCTGAAAAGACCCCAGATAAACTCTCATGTGCATCGAACTGATAGGAGTTGCTTCGTTAGCCATCGAGAGCAAGATTTAGTTTCGTATCATAGGTTTGACCTACGTCGTTGTTTACCAAATCCTTGATACGCCTGCGGTCTCTGCTTAGCAGCTGCATCACCTCGCCCTTCAACCGCCGCTCGTTCGCATCGCCCGTCGTCGGCTTCGCGGTCACCCCTGTTGCCGGTTTGTCATTAGCACTAACCCAGGGGGCGAGCCCCTGGTCTGGCATTTCCCTGGTGACATTTCCGTAGATGGCTGCGATGAGCTGGTTGTGGAGGTGTTCTTTTTCGCCATTCGGAGAGGCTAGGATCGGATCGATTCGGGAGGAGTATTCGGCCTGGTTCAAGCGTCCTGGAAATTCAAAAGTCAGCTACACACACACTGCGAAAAGAAGGAAACAGGCGAGTCCATCGAGTCCAGTCACGGAAATACCTATCAGGAACTGGGTTGTAGACTCCTCGTATACAAGCCATTGTTCACTAGAGATCGCTGATTTTAAGGCGGTATAGAGGGGTTCGAGATCAATTCTCGCCGGGATGATCTGGCTCGTCTTCGTAATCTTCTGGGCACCCGGCGCGGAGACTATGATGGCTTTATTCGATAGGGGAGGTGTGGAGAGGGTGATTGACGGGCGGCTCAAGGCCGCGGGGTCGATATCCGGCATTGTGTAGGCGCGATGTCAATTCCTCAGTCGCGTGTAGCGAAAGACCGCGGCGCCACGTGAAAGAGTGAACATTAGATGCATATAATGAATGAAGGATGGGCGGCGATCATGGGTTCGACGTCGGATTAATGATTTTCGCCCGTCGTGGCGGCGAAACGGATGGCCGGTTTGGGCGCGGATTCGAGGGCATTGGAGAGTTGACGTCGTTGAATGTCTCTTACACGGCCGACTTTTAGACGACGTCACGTGCGACCAGCCGCCAGCCTCGCTTTGCGCCGCAGCGCCGCAAACAGCAAGTGTTTCCACTCTTGGCGGTCCAGGCGGGTCTCAACTCTTTCGCACGTGATTATTAAGCAACCCAGTCTCCCTTCCCGCCACCAAAGCGTATCGAGAATGTCGTTTTCTATATAAAATTACTGGCCGGGTCTGGTTCCTGGTCAGAGTCATATTGGGCATGATTTTCGAACTTTTTCAATGTCATTGCTACATGCTCAGGGTCGGCTGAAGATACGGGAGAACGGTGTAGGCCAACAGAATGGCTTGTATGGTTGAGTGTCCTGGATGATGAAACTATAGACTTCCTGGATGAGGCTGAAGATGGCGATTCAAATATCCTCGAAGAGGGCATTCGCTACGCTGTAAACAGACTTGTTGTGACATGGTTGCCTCTGGCGGTCAGGCAGTAATGCAAGAACGTGTTCTGCGCCCCCTTCGAAGATTGGCGCGAAAAAAGGCCACTCCTATTCAACCCGTTTGACGTCTCCATCCATCCCTCTTACATTCACTCTCTATGATGCCCTCGACACCAACATCCTGGCCTATGGACTTGTACTTGTTTATCTTCGACGACTGCGGATCACAAGAACCCAGTCTCCTCTAGGCTCTTCCCCATGGACTCCAGGGAGCATACAACTGGGCGGCAAAAGTGCTAATCCGCAGCAAGATATAAAAGGTACCAGTACCAAATATGCCGCCTGAATTTGCTGTATATTTAGGTACCGGTACTTCATTGTGCCAACGGTAACCACCACTCAAAATAAGTCGCGGGTTGTCGCGTCTTCCATTGAAACACCTTGAACTGTGAACCACTGCAAGCATTTTCGAGCCACCAACATCGACGTGTTTGCACCGGGAATTCCAGCTCCCTTCCACTCACCATAGACTCTGGGGAGATTACTGAGCTTTGAGTGCCACCAGGATGCCACCATGGCGCCCAACAGCAACAAACTCGTCGACGCTGTCGACAGGCTAATCACCCACATCGTCCCAACCAACCCCAAAGAAGATGAAGAGGCGGCACAAGAGAGACACGATAATTGCTTTGAGCTCGTGAAGAATATCCTAGAGAGGTACGGGCATGGTGTTTTTCTTCCTTCCATATACATATCCGCTCTGCTAACGCGACTTTTTCTCTCCTCTTGTAGCCCCGCATCCCCAGCGATCTCCTCCGATGTAAACCATGCGTCCGACATGATCAAGCGGAAGCTGATCCAAACGAACCCGAGCCAAGCCCTCCGCTTTTCGAACCTTTACAGCCGCCTCCTATCACTTCCCGTCCTGAAGCAAAAATGGGCTATTCTCTACCTACTCTACCAACTCTCCGATTCACCCGACCCGAACGAACCCCTCCCCTTTGAGCCAGCCCTATCGCGTTACGAGAGAGAAGCCCCGAGGAGGGCTGAACGACATCACACTCCAAAATCTCAGACCCCCGCACCAAATCAAGACGAAGAAGTATTCAACGAAGCGTTTGCTCAGGGCGGACTAAAGAAGTTCCCACCGCAACCGCGAGAGGGGAAGAAACCAGACGAGGAGAAGGAGAAGGAAAAGCCTTCGCCTACGACTTCCAAGGAGTCGCCAAAACGAGATGTAGCGCTGAAGTCGAAGCAATTGGCTGACAACTATGTGGAAACCAACCCTTCGGAGTCTTCTCTCCTTCGCGACCTACCCTTCACCCTCCAGGGCTTGTCCTCGACGACGATGCCCTTCGAGAAACAAGATACCCTCACACTTCCTCCCACTCTTCCGGCACCGATAATATCACTTCTGCATACCCTTGCTGAGCCTTCTCTACTCTACAAGAGCCTAGACACCTTTGTCAAATCGCCAGCCAAAGGCCTTTTGGGCCAAAGTCTTAGGGCGGCTATTAGCACAGAGCTCAAGTCATACCTTAGCTTAATCGCCACGCTCGAAGTGCAGATCCGACGGGCTCTAGCTTGCCTCGACGAAGAAGCTCCCCGTCAAGGCATCGGAAAGGCCGGAGTGACTTTGAAACGATGCGTGGTTTGGACAAGGGAGGCAACCATGGGCCTGCGCCTAATGTGCCTTATCGCAGAGGAGTCCGAGAAGCAGAGGGGAGGGAAGCTGATCTCCATGATTCACAGCTACTCCTCTTCATACGGCGATCCTATGGTCGCGGCGTTCGCGGAACGTCTCCTTGGCCAATTCACCCGACCCTTCTTCGATATCCTCCGTCACTGGATTTACGACGGCGAGCTCGTCGACCCGTATCTCGAGTTCTTCGTCAGAGAACAAACACCTGGAGAAAACGATGTGAATAAGGCCAAGACGGGCGGAAACAGCGTCTGGGAAGACAAGTACGAGATCGACAAGGACATGATCCCCAGCATTATAACTCAGGACTTCGCCCAGAAGGTGTTTCTTATCGGGAAATCTCTCAACTTTATCCGGCACAGCTGCAGCGACTCGCAATGGGTCATGGCGTATTCCAAAGAGGCGTCGAAAGAACTCCGATACGGCGACACAGCCCGACTCGAAGCGTGGATCGACGAGGCGTACAAAACCACTATGAAGCGACTGATGGACCTCATGGAGACCAAGTTCCACCTCTTCGAGCACCTGCAGGCCCTGAAGAACTACATCCTCCTCGGGCAAGGCGACTTCATCGCCCTGCTCATGGAGTCGCTCGCAGCGTACCTCGACCGCCCCGCGGGAGCGCAGTATCGCCACACTCTCACGGCGCAGCTCGAGAACGCCATCCGCGGCTCCAACGCGCAGTACGACTCGGCCGAGGTGCTCCGGCGCCTCGACGCCCGCATGCTGCAGCTCTCGCACGGTGACATAGGCTGGGACTGCTTCACGCTCGAGTACAAGATCGACGCGCCCGTCGACGTCGTCGTGACGGAGTGGGGCAATCGCCAGTACCTTAAAGTCTTCAACTTCCTTTGGCGCATCAAGCGCGTCGAATTCGCCCTCGCATCTACCTGGCGCAAGTGCATGACGGGCGCGCGCGGGGTGCTACAAAACGGGGACCCAGCTGTTGAGCAGACGTGGAAATCGACGCGTGGCGTCCTGGCCGAGATGATCCATTTCGTCGGCCAGCTCCAGTACTACATCCTCTTCGAGGTCATCGAGTCCTCCTGGGGCGAGCTCCAGAAGCGCATCCGCCGCGAAGGATGTACCCTCGACGACCTCATCAAGGCCCACACCCGCTACCTCAACGACATCACCCACAAGGGCCTCCTGGGCGCCCGGCGCCGCCACGCCGTCGACCCCGTCACCGGTGAGGACGACCGAACCTCGTACCTCTCCCAGCTCGGCGACCTTCTCCGCACCATGCTCGCCTACCGCAACTCCGTCGACGGCCTCTACAGCTGGAGTGTTAGCGACTTCACCCGCCGCCAGGAAGCCGACGTCCGCACCTCTACCCGCCCCCGCCGCGGTGCCGCCACCCCCGCCGATGAACCCCTAGGGACCTCCGTCGCCAGCGAGTTCCCCGTCTTGACGGAACGCCTTCGACACCTGGGCACTTCGTTCCGTACGCGTCTTCAGATCCTTCTCGGCGATCTCGCCTATCAGCCGGATGTCGATATGCGCTTCTTGGGCGTCGCCATGAACTTTAACGACGTGTATCAGCCCGCGAGGAGGAAGAGTAAGGCGCCGCAGTCGGCGAGCAGCGCCGTTGGCACGAGTGCGTAGGGTTCGAGTTTTGATGTGGTTTTTATTCCCCTGTTCCTCTTTAGAACTGGATACGTCTATTCAACCCGTAGATGGAAAACTTGGGGACTGGAGTGTGTTTGTGCACTTACTGTCTGAAATTTGGCGCGAGGGAAAGTCTGTCTGTCTCCTTGATTTGGGGGATATTTTACGTCGTAACGATAGGAGAGGCAAAAAGGCAACGAAAGGCTTGTTCATGATAGCATAACCATTGCATTCCTCGAACTGAAACTTCCGCTCTCGACAATGCTTCGTGAAACTCACTGCTCTATCTACGAAAAGCACCCCCGTAAAGGCTACGACATCGTTCAAGGCTCCCGATACACAGACATAGACACACACACTGACACACTGGGAACAGAAAACTTTGGTTAAATCTCTTGATTTGAATTCATAATGGCGCAAAGTATCATGTAGTGCCGTATCGTCGTTAGAAAGCATGACAGGGCAGGAAAAAAAAGAAGAAAGAAGAGAAAGAAATAACAACCCGAGTTCGAAAGGGGAATTTGATCATCCCTTTCTACTCTCTAGAGTCCTGATAAACAGCGCCGCCTTTCCTTTCTTTTCTAGAAAGTCAAACAAACAACAAGAAACTTCTTTTGTTTACCAGACCGTGGTCCCCCTTTTGCCATGCAAAGACTTGTCATAATACATATAAAGCCCTCCGCCATGAAAAAACCAGATGCTAGAAAAAAGAAGACGAGAAAACAGAAACATGCCCCATTCCCTTTTTGTCTTTCCGAGCATAAAAATCAGAGATTGTGTGACAGAGCCGGCCTGGTTGGCCAGTCCGTCCACCCTTTCTAAATATATATAATGATGTATTGTTCCCGGAAATCTCTGCGTCGTATCGTTGAGTCGTTTCGTGATTGTTAAGTTGGCAGACTCACTGAAACTTGAACGTTCGACAGATAACGCGCAAATATCATCGGGTTCTCGGTTTACGGAGGCCATCGGCTGATGGATCCTCCCTCATCCCCCCAATAAGCATAAACAGAGACGGAAAAAAACCTCGCCTCTGCTAGTCGGTCATGGAATTGTTCGTCATGGCCTTTGGATAGTGATAAATAAACCTCGGTTTCGACTGCACCTAGATCAACTTCGGATTTGCGCCGGCGAGCTCGTATACGCACGCTCCAGCCCATAGGAAGGCACCAGATCCTGGGAAGAGCATCCAGTAATAAAGTGCCTCCGACGCCCAAGGCTCAACCTCACCAAGTTAGACAATGCTAATAGAGGGAAGACATCAAGTCATAGATTATCTCGGCCCTCTAGGCGTCCATCATAACAGTATCGACGTCGCCTTGAGCATAGTCATTGGGACCCTCATCTGGTCCGAACGTTCCCTCGTAGACCGTGGCCGCGCATCGTCGTCGAGTAGCAACCCAGCGGAAACTCTCGAATTGGAGAATTTGGTCAACGGTCGGGCGCTGGGCCGGCTCAGGACGAGTCATCTGGTGCATCAAGAAGTCCATAGACCAAGGATGAGATGAACGGGCCATGAACGGAGGAGGTTGAACCAAAGGCGCGTGCTTGGGAACGCCGAAATCAGGTCGGGGATTGGCAATAGTCATCATCTTGCCAGTGAGAGGATCTTCGAAAGTCATCGATGAGCAGGGGATGTCTCCCGTCACGCCGATGATCTCGAACGGCGTGAGTGTTGGAAGCTCCGTGTATTGGGCGTTCCTTAACGCCTGCCAAGCCAAGCCATTGTCGGGAAGCTGGACATTACCGCCAATTTCCAGCGTCATCAATCCCAGGGAGAAAACGTCAGATGCCTTGTCGTACTGGCCCTTGAGGATTTCGGGACCGATGTATTCACGGTCACCCTCGGCGTCAATATACTTTGTGACGGGCCACTCAGCCGCAAGGCCGAAGTCTCCGATCTTGAGAACACCCTCATGGGTGATGAACACGTTGGCGGGTTTTAGATCGAGATGCATCAAATTGGCATTGTGAATAGCTTGAAGACCCTATTTCACCAAAAAAAGGAAATTTGATTAGCAAGTGGAGAAAAAGGACGTAGGCGCATAGACGTACAAGCAAGATATCGTGCAGAACCTTCCAGATTCGAAAGTCGTCCAGCCGCCCCTTATGGCCAAGCTCACTGACGAAGGTCTGGAGAGTACCCTCATCACAGTACTCGGTCTGGATATACAAGTGGTTGTTCACCTCCCAGCTATTGATGTAGTGAAGGATGTGGCTCGCGTGACTAAGAGACTTCAGGATTCGAACCTCGTTAAGCTTTCGATCGCGATCGCGGGGACCAGTAAAGGCTCGGCGAGCTTTCTTGACAGCATAGGCCGTTCCAGGCGAAGGCGAACCCGGAGGTGTCTTCGCCAGAGGGCTACTGCTAAGCTCAACACCCAAGGTAGCGCGAGACCGCCTGGGGAAGGCAACGCGATAAACGACCGAGAACTCGCCGCGGCCAATCTCGTCAACTTTGTAGAACTTGTGGAGAAGATACTCGTCGATGTCGACACGGCTCTTCCCCATGTGAACAGGAGTCACAATTCGGCGACCATTCTGGCTCGTCGTAGGGGTGACTGGGGCGGGAGACTGTTGCTCCGCAGCGGTGTTTCCGCTGCGCGAGACCGAGAAGCGGCTAGGGTCCAGCTGCAACATGTTTTCGAGAGGGGTCTTCGGCGTTTGCTGACCGGGTCGAATAGGACTCGCTGTTTATAATTGTTAGCAGATCATACTTCGAGAGGGAGGTGGATTTCCTTTTGTTTTTCCAACTCACATGAAGGCTCTCGAGAGAACCTGGGCTTGACAGCCGAGATGGGGGGGCCTCGTCGGTTGGCACTTGGGCTATCGGTGATGTTACTATCAAGCTTAGCCTCGGTGGCTGAGGGCGTCGCGAATGTCTTCGTCGGAGTTGGCGGAACGCCTTCGGGTGTATGAGCACCACTGCTCGTGCCACCATTGGCATTGGCGTTGGAATTATTCTCTTCGTCCAGATTCAGGACGCTAGCGCGTCGGTGAACCCGACCTCCCAACCTATGGAAGAGGCCGAGACCCTTACCAACATTACCATACGATGAATTTTCGTCTCCGTCAGCCTGGGCCGAGCCGAAGGTAATGGGTGTGGCAGGCCCGCGTCGGAATCTAACAGCGCTACTGGGTGGGTAGGTAGCGAAACCAGAGGAGCTGTTTTTCTTGCACGGGGTATCGGGTACCACCATTCCCTTATCCTCGTCGAGATCCCGATTGACCTTCGACACCAAACCGGAGGACATGAACATACTAGGTCGTCCAACGGCTGGAGTATATGTGGCCTGGGCATTTTGCACGGCGTTGGGCAGCGACCTGGTAAAAATGGAGTTGGCCGCTGGTGGAAGTGAGAATTTGAAGCGATCCGATCGCAGATTGGGGAGTTTGTTCGTCGACTGCTCAATAGGAAACCTTATGGGGCTGTCTTCGACAAAGCAGCTACCTGAGGTAGAAGGCTTGAGCGACCGCGACAACGGATGAGGGTTGGTGCCGGCTTGGTTCGCAGGAGGGTTGGCGTGCATCAATGAAGTAGAGAATGCTCCGCTTGTCGGGAATGGATTCTCACGTGCGGCAGGAGGTGGAACAAATTGGTCGGATGACAGCCTAGGACGATTGCGACCGTTGGGACTTGGTACCTCCGTACCCATTTGCATTTGAGCGAGTTGCTGTGCGCCGGTGCGCCTTCCCCACGAACCTTTGTCGCCATACCGTTGCTGAAGCGTCGATTTGCGAAGCGAGGACGATCGGCGCGTAGCCGAAGACATGGGGGTAGGCGAGGGCTGGCTGTC
Organism: Scedosporium dehoogii; assembly: GCA_002812735.1. Classification (NCBI taxonomy): domain Eukaryota; kingdom Fungi; phylum Ascomycota; class Sordariomycetes; order Microascales; family Microascaceae; genus Scedosporium; species Scedosporium dehoogii. The sequence continues at coordinate 32,233 of PGIR01000171.1, forward strand.
GCGTCGAATTGTGCTGCCTACCAAAGTATAATTATTCTGGGAGGACTCGTCGTGTATGTCGAAACTGAGCGACGGAGAGCTCGCGTGGTCGAAGACATTGGCGTCGTGCACAATACTACTAAAGCTGGCGATGCCGTGCAAGCTTCGACGTTTCGCGACAGGGCTCGCGACGCTGCCCGTCCCGAAATCCATATCGGCGTCGGTTCGCTTTAGCGTGCCGGTACCGGCGACTGGACTCGAGAAGTCGGAAGTGGTCGTGTCTAAATTGCGGAAAATGGAGTGAGACGCGCCGGAAACATCGAGATGCAAACTATGACGCGACGGCTTGTTCAGACAGCGCCTAGAGAGGGGGCTCGCAGGGATTGCAGAGCGGCCGTTCTCTTGGCCCAGCGCGTCAGCGCTAGAAGAAGATGGGATGCTGTTTCCAGAATCGGAAGAAATGCTTAGGGCTCTTTTCAATGGCGATCTTGGGGACACTCGCGTCCTTGGCACAGGTCCCAAAGGAGTCGTCGAACCTGTTTGCGGCTTTGAGAATCTCGCGGATCGGAGAGAGAGCTTGACGTTTGGTTTGAAAGAGGCAGAAGAATGGGGAGGGGGTTGGGTGGGAGTGGTGGTAAGAGTAGCCGCCCGAGATCTGGAGGGTGGAGTAGTAGTTGAGGTTGATTTCTTAGGTGTCAGTTGAGGTTGGCTCCTCTGTGAAACCAAAGCTGGAGAATATCGACGGCATGGCGATTGTGGGCTCGGGGAACTTGATGCAGGGCTTTCGGTGGTGTTGCTGTGTGGAGATCGTGTGGCTAGGTTAAACTTGGATGGAGATCGCGAAATAGACCTCCTAAGGTCTCGGACTGCTGAGCTCACATCCACATGATGAACATGCGTTGGTGATGGCAGGGTTAAAGTCCCGCCACTGTTAGAGTAGGACATGGTTGTGGTATTTTGTTCTGAGACTGTCCCTTTATCATTCATTCACTCCAAAAAGGAGTTAATCTAGGCAATATAACCACTAGTTCCAGACAAAGGTCGTTTTTCAGACTGGAGCTTGGAAACTTGGTTGGTCCTTAGATTTGGTGGATATTTGGAAGCGCTGTGTGTCTTTGCTTTCGAGGACGAACAAGTTCTTTCGACTGGGTTTGTTCGCAGGAAGTAGAATGAGGAACAGCTGCTGTGTGTGGAGAAGTAATGGCGGCCCAAGTTCGAAGATGGGCGGTAGACGGCAACAACGCCAACGACCAACGAGAGAAGGAGAGTATATCCTATAGGCCAACGGCTCTCTCAAGTCTGTTGTCCAACGTTGGGTGGCGACATGCCCAAGGCGTAAATGGCGACGTGTTTTCGTTGAAGCTGAGGCAGCAGAATTAAGGAGCGACGGGACGAATAGACCCAAAGGCTAGAGCTTAGTTCCCAAAAAAAAAAAAATGCTGATGCCTAAGATTCATCCAAGATCGCCAACTCCGCTGGCATAAGGCTATTTCGCAGCGCCTGTACTTGAACAAGCGAGCGACCGTTCCAGCGCGCCACTCGGATCAACAGATGCCACAGGTAAAGGTGGCGATCCTATGCGCAGTATTTTCGATCGCGGTTCGGGTCGGTGGGAAGACGGCGATCGGACTGAGGAAACAGAAGGGGGGATCGTTCGAGGAAACCAGACTCCCTAATACCACGACCACTAGCGACCTCAGAAACAAGAAAATAAAGAAGGAAAAAAAACGACGAAGAAAAAATAGAATAAAAACGAATAGAGTGAAAGGATGAAACGAAGAGAAGATGAACCTAGGAAACAGTCACCGGAAGGAGAGGAAGTTGAGAGACTGCCAAGGGAAGGAAAAGATGGCGGGTGCAACTTTGGTGGCGGGAGGTCGTGAGTGCAAGGTTTCTGAGGAAAAGAAGCACGGCAAACCAGAGCCACAAGCAGAACCTCGCGTAAGTACGAAGAAGTAAAGTAGTAATGGGCTTGGCTGTTTGTATGCAGGCTGTTTGGGGTTGGGGCTGGAAAGAGTGGATTTGGGTGGATTTGTTCGTTGGCAAAAGGGTAGTGGTCAGGGAGGGTACAAGAATACAAGAATATACAAGAATACAAGCAGTGAATTGGGCCAGGGTGGGATTGTTTATTACCAGGGTCCAAAGTCAACACTCAAAAGGAAATGATCGCGTGGTTGACGCGTTTGGGCGATGGCCCGTGCTTTTCTCCGATGATTCACCATTCCATTATTCATCGATTCATGGGGTGGCGTTGGTGGCGCCTGGTCACACTTGACAATTGACGAAGTTCAGTTGAGGATTTCTCCCGATTAGTTCGGGAAGTTGGAGAGCGACTGCCAAAGTAAGGACGAAGCACACAAGCGAAGTACTTTGTAACGTCCACGACATGCAGCACTAGGAAGGCGCTACTAGCATCCCACCGGGGAGAATGGCCCACGGGACAAGTACAAAGTCTTGGTGGTTTTGAGTGTGGATTAGCGCTCCGATGTCTCAGAAAGTCAGAGTCTGAGGGTACGCACTGGCCGGCCGGAGTTAGACAAGGCATTCAATGTTGTTGATCCCAGGTCTCATCAAGCAAAGAGTCTAAGACACAGCTACGTCTAAATGTTTAAGCTTGGGCGGACAAATCTTCGAGGATCGTCCGGCACGCTCTCGGTCGGATCCAGGTTTTCTTCGTCCCATGTTCATTGCTTTCTCTGATCTAACAGCAACAAGTACACTAATATTACACTAATACCTCACGGGTACGAAGTACACGCCGTTTAAAACGAGGATAGAAGTAGTAACAGAAGTAGTAACAGAAGTAGTAACAGAAGTATTAGCGAAAACGAATATGCAACAGAAGAGGAGCCACCATCGTGTGTTTGAGGGAAGAACCCACTTCCAAATGCCATCGCCTGAGACAATCTCAAGCCGAGGACCCTCAGAGACAAAGAGCAGATACCATGTCTTCCCTGTAACATCAAGTGGACTCCCAAGAGTGTACATCCCGTCACTCCTGAGCCAAAAGTTTGAGATGTCAGCTGGGCATCCCCTCCTAACTACAGTAGACTCTGCCACCTCTCCCCGCTGGATTGTCGACACTTGGTCCCTTGGGGCCCCATTGACAGCGTCGCTTCACCTGCGCTGTCGAGTTCTTGAGGCGATATGCAGACCCGCCAGGAACTACGTGAGCACTATACCCCAATTCTACTAGATTCACACACACCGCTCTGAATTTCTCCTGCATAATACATAGGAGAAGCGCCCCGATCGCCGCCCTTGTGCATATTACGAAGGAGAAGTGTCCACGTATGAAGCCAAAAGGACAGTCCGCAGGCTCCAGAAGCTACTTCGTACTGCGAAGTACACCATGTACTCCGTACAAAGCCAACCGCCAACTGCCAGTGCACCAAGCCCCGTTAGCCCTTGCCCTTGCCCCCTTTGACCCCCTGTCTCTTTCCCACTATCCCAGGGACGCGGTTTAGGGGGGGTTAGGATCATGCGCCCATTGAGTGCGCTTCCGCAGGGGTTCCTGGGTACCTACCCGTCCTCCCTGACCCTTCCTGACCCCTACTCTGTCAATCCCTTCCCTCAGGGTCCTTCCCAGAATGTCTCCTGCAGTATTGCTTCGTACCCTCTCCAGGCGACCATTCATCGTTGGCGGGCAACTGCATTCCAGAACAAAGAGGAATGGCCAGGCCCGGCAATGATGTCAGATCCGCAAAGAAGCAGTTTGCATCTCCAGAACAGTGTAGTATCTTCGAGCAGAGCCTCAACGGCAAAGGAAAAAAGAACATAAAACTCCGTATTGAAACAAAAAGGCGCAGGCTGGCGCCCCCGCCCCTAACTCGCAAGCTAAAGCAACCAACTGATCATCACCGGCGCCTTCCGTGGCCGTCCCTCGCCGCACCCTCCTTCTTTTGAAGGATTCCGGCACAGGAAAGAGTCTCCCGATGCCCCTCTCCCTCTCCCCTCGGCTCTGCCTCGCCCAACACCAGCAACGGGACGGAAAGAACGAGGAAGGATTTTTCTCTCTTTCCCTTTAATATTCCCTCATCCGATGAGGAAGGAAATTACGCCTGACCCGTCCCAGAGAAAAAAGCCCACAATTACTTTTTCGCACGAGATGAGGCCACCTGGGCCGTAGGTTGGGCAATTGCGAATTGCGACTGGGGCGCAATTTTTTCCCTCTCTTTTTTTCTTGTTGGTTTGTCGCGTCGAAAATCAAAACAAACAAATGGATTTTTTTTTCTTCCCCTTGTCCCTCGCAAGCCTGAGCCCGGCAAGTGCTTGCGCCGCCGCTCCCCACAAACAATGAGCATTGATCAATTGATGCGTGCACTTTGGCCATTTTCTCCTTATCTCATCTTCGAGATCGGCATTGCCATCTAATCTGGGCTCATCTCCATGTCCCATGGGCCACGGGCAAGAAGCATTGATTGATCAAATAATGTCATTTCCGCCCGATGCCCGCCATTGGAATTACTTGCTTATTACTTTTTCATGCCCGTTTCTCCATCCTCCCCGTCCCTCTCCAATCCCCGTAGGCTTCTCCATATTCGAAGGCACCAAGCACCGTTGATTCCGAGCCTTCCTTGCTTATGCATCCACTACAGAACAAGAGCCATCCCTGTTCCTCTGCGAAATTGCCCCTGTAAAGGCTGCCTATAATACGAACGGCGCACTTCGAAAAGGGAAAGGGAAGAAAAAAAAGAGAAGGAAAAGAAAGAAAAAAAAAACAAGAGCCTTCCTAGCTTGGCCCCATTCCGGCTGACCCATTGCGACCCATTGACAAGTCCGCGGGAAACGCCGGGGCGGGCACGACGGTAAAGCAAGGGACGCACTAAACCTTTCTCTGCTCCAGCACCAAGGACACAAACCTCCATTTTGAGCCCTTCCCCAGCTCCAAAAAAAGAAAATAACAACAAGAAAAAAACGGCCCGGCTTTTCCCTCCCTCCCCCGCGAGGATTCCCTCTGGAGATCTAGATGTGTTATTGGCCATCGACAGATCTTGTTCCCGCTGCTGCTGCAAGGTACGGTACTACTCTACCCACAGGAAAACGGGCATGCCGTCTTGGGATGAAACTTTATTAACCTCGTTCCGACAAAGAAAATGGGAATTTGGGAATGGCGCATCACCTTATTTCTTTTTCGCTTTTCTTGCCGCCGAGATGACAATGAGGAAGAAGAAAAAAAAAATGTTTCAGTTAGTTTTCTTAGAAACCAAAGGTTCTTCCTGCGTTGCACCGCCAACGTCGGTGTCAACGTCAACGTCTCGTGTAAGTAAATAGTAAGGAAATAGTAAGTCTGTTCCAGTTAGACATAATGACAGTATGACACCATCAATGGCGATGGATCAAGAAAAATCGATTCCGACTTACACATGCTGAGCCACATGTTTCTCTGCCATTTTTCGTGGGCCGCCCTGGAAGTTAGACAATCTAGAAAACAAGACACAACCATAGGCGCAGCTGGCTCAAGTCAAAACGAAAGTGTCACACATCAATTCCCCCTCTCTCCCAGCTGCTCTACACAAACTAAGAAACAGACAACAAAGACAGTTTTCCCCTAGTCTTCACTAGTGAGCGGTAACCAGAGTAGCACAACAGATCTCATCTGCATTCATCTGCACACTAGAGACCGCTCCACGGAGAAAAAGAAAAAGAAAAGAAACCCTTCCTTTCTCCACGAGCCCCTGTTCCCCGCTCTTTTGGTAGTTTCTTAGTACTGTGGTTTGGATTTTTCTCTTCCATCTCGGCGCAATAGCATCAGAGAGGACTACGAGGCCGTGTGAGCCGGCCATCAAAACAAAAGAGTGCGGGGAGAAAGAACATCGAATGTCCCGATTCGTGGTAGAAATGCGGCGCGGCTTTGCCTAAGAATAACCCCGTCGTTTTATTTTCATCGGAATTATCTAGTCTGTCTGTTTCTCTCACTGACAAGGCTTTCTTGCCTGTCTTTGTTTATCTCCTCGTCGTAGATCCCGACGGCCAGCCATCCCCGTCGGTCCGCCCATAACGACAAAGGCATAAATGTCCGGGTATTTCCCAACCTCATACGTAATATCTCATTAAAAACAAGAAAATGTGGAAAGACAGGAGAGAAGAAGAAGAAAAGGAGAAGTATTGACGGCGCCGCACAAGGAAAGGGAAGGGGCAAGAATAATGGGCTAGAACATGCCAGGAGACACATCATCTGAAACTCCCCTCAGACCTATCCCATTGTTCTCACCATCACCTCTAAGGCTTGAATCATGACAGCCTGTCGTTGTCGAAGTGACAAGACATGTCGATGCGACATTTGAAAGACGGGCTGAGCATGACGAGACATGGGAAGTCAAAAAAAAAAGAGCCTACCCCTCTCTTCCCCCCTCTCTCTCGATAGCGTCTATCCGCAATCCACCCGAGTGCGCACCCATTCGCACCACTGGTCAATGTCCTCCAACACCTCAAGCGCCCGTCCCAGGCTCTCCACAGGGATCGCCTTGCCCTTGCCCTTACCCTTGCTCTGTGCCGCTTCTCCTCCTCCTTCAGACACCCCGGGTTCCCCATCCGGGACGATATTTTGAGAAATCACCAGCATCTTTCCATTGGGCCCAATCTCAAGCGTGATATTAGCCGTTGTAGATTGCAAAGGAAAAACCACCTGAAGACGCGGTGCAGGGTGAACCGTCAACGTCACGTCGATGGAGTCGACGTTGGATTTCGCCTCGGCCGGGCTCGACGGGCCTTCATGTTCCGCAAACGCATTTAGTTCCTGTTTCTTGGGCACCGTCCTCGTTGACAGCAGCTCGGGGCCGGCGGTCTCTCCTGTCCTGGGGGGGGATCCCACCGCCGCCGCCGCGCCGTCTAGCGCCGTTCTGCTGTCACCAAAGCTTCGCCGCAGTAGTGTCGAGAGTAGTGCGTACTGTCTGAGGTTGGGGAGTAAGGAGATGAGCTGCTTCGGGTGTGAGAATGGCAGCTCTGATAGCGTCTGCCCATACACAGGCTTGTAGATGTAGAGCGTATTCTTGTGTTTCTTCGTGCTCGCTTGCCGCTCTTTCGAAACGCACACCATCTCCCTTTGGTACTCAATCGTCCTCGGCGCGCTGGGGTCGTGCGCTTCGGTCGACGGTGGGATTGGGAAATACAGACTGTCAAAGGTAGGATACGCATAGAGAGGTGGAGGCTGCGCCCCTACGAGCTCGTACATCTGAAGCCAAACGGGCTGAGGCAGAATAACCGAGGGCTCCAATAACGCCTTGAAGATGACCTCGGGATATTTCAAAGACATGTCCACCGATGCATCCTTGTTCTCCTCGGACGGTGGAATCACCGTGTTCTCAGGCTCCAGCCAATCTAGCGCAGGTCCAGTCGTCGCGCTTAGAACGTCTTCAGCACTGGGATCCTCCTTCTCAATCTTGGGGGAGATCCAGCCTTCTGAAATCCTGACCGGGGGGTATATCATCTCCCCCATGGGCGCGCAGGTTATCAGGAGCGACCACACTCCCTCACTTTGTTCAACAAACTTTTCGGCCTGCGAGTCCTTGGGAGGGACGCAGTGCCGCTGTATCCAGTAATCGAGATTTAAACCGACCCGATTCCTCGCGTGCATGACGGGGTATCCGTGGCGATGACAGGTCACCATATTATGAACGTACCTCTCGCCCTTACCAGCATATTCCGCGCGTAGCTTCTCAAGGTCATAGTGGTGAATGCGCTCCAAACTCGAACACATCCCCGCCAATGCTTCCTGCAGGTCCAAACCAGGTATCACGCTAAGCTTGTCAAGGTCCGCGAGCTTCGACAGGTTGGCATAGAAGTCGTCGAGCTTCTTCGTCAGCGGGTTCTGGCCCGGTCGCAGTTCGAGGTCTCGCATGAGTATGGCCGTCGCCCGCCCGACGCGTTCTATCACGATCGGCGCGGACAAGGGAAAAGACAGCGCCACGTTGCGGACGATGTTGTTGTCTATGGAGATGTCGAGCTGGAGAGCTTTACCGGCGACGACGAGCATCTTCATCTTTTGGCCGCCAGGCGCCGTGTAGGTGTCCCATATACAGTCAAGTCCTATCCGCTGCACTAACCTCTCGAGGCCCTCCTCACTAACGTAGCCTTTCTTCTGCTATACAAACGGGCGGGAAGTTGTTAGTGCCGGTGTAACAAGCGCAACATGAATATCAAAAGCGCCGGGGGGTTAAGACTAACTGATAGGACACCAATTATCGCATCCAACCTCTTCAACCTCTCATCCTCACCCCCCAACACACCAAGCCCATGCAATCCAGCAAGGCCCCCCACCCCAACATTATCCAGCCCCATATCAAGCCCATTCGCGATCCCCAGTGAGCCCATCGCCGCCGCGGCCGACGGGCTATCAAAGTTCAGAGGCCCCGCGGACCCATGCCCGGCAAGCGTTGTCGCCGGCGATTTCTTAACCTGTTGCGGCGACGATCGGGGTCCCCGTGGTGAGAATACGCCTTGCACGCCGGAGAGGGAGAACGGAGTCGAGACTGGAGGCGAGGCGGCAACTTGCGGGGTCCTCCCTTGCTGCGACGCAGCGGTCTTGCCGGGCGTCGGGGTCGCCATGGGAGGAGTGCCCTACCGGGGCGGTAGGTACGAATCGGACAGGCTTCTCGACGATGGTCGTGAATAATGGAGCTTCTTTGAGAGCTATTGAAGGCGAAAAAAAAGGACAATTATTATCGGGTCGGCGAAAATATCGTTTGTACAATCGTCCTCGGTGTGTGTCAAAACTATTCCGTCCTAGACGGACGCCAGGCACGGAACGGGAAAGGGTGTTTCTATGGCAGTGAAACGAGCATATCACTGCACCATTTCAATGACGAGGTCGTCGCGAGCAACAATTCACCAAACGACCAAGCTCCCCCAACCGGGAGAGCTAGTTTAGCCGAACCTCAGCCGAGCCATCATCTAACTTCAACCCGTTTGGCATTTTGCATACATCTTCTTTCCCCCCTCTCAAAGTTCCTTAGAGAGATCCCTTCTTCGAAACGGATCCAGTCCAAATGTTGTTCTGCTGGGGTGCTCAACCTATCGGTAGTTGATGCCTCTGCCAAACTTCACACTCGGATCAAAAACAAAATTGAACGTGACTAGTACGAAGTATGTGAATAGCAATGATTTCTCTCGCATGAATATCTATCTTCCACAACTGAGCACCATGCCAGCCGAAACAAGGCTAGGCTAAGCTGTATAGTGGAAAGCAATAAACTATATACTCCAGATCCGAATGGACAAGCCAGGACAACCTCCAATAGGCTTGATGCAAATCACAACCCATGAGGAGTGCCACCCAACGCCATCCAAGACTCGTAGTCAGAGAGCGCCGTCTGTCTCCGGTCCGCTACTCCCTCTCTTCCCACGATTCCGGAAACTAGAATAGAGAGTATCCTTAACTCCGGATGTCCCATAATCCTGATCTTAACGATAGTGTTTCCCAATTCTCAAATCATCCAACAATGCCAAATCCTCGTAACCCATGTAGTGCAGAAAGAAAACTCCGTGCTGAATGTTAATAATGCGCCGACAAACAAAAACACCAACTCCCACCGTTTCCTCTCTGAGACGCCTGATATAGACATCACCTAATATCGGGGCCTTGTAAGGTATATACCTCCTGCCTTTTTACTACCGGTCCCCAAAAGACATCGGTCCTAGCCAAATTTCTTGCGTGATAGCATGTGCAAGTTTACCCTTCACTCCTCACACCCATCCCCCGCGTGCTTCCCTCCAGCGGCTTCATGAACTCGCTCTCCTGTTTTCCCGGGACTTCCGGAGAGTCAGCTTTGCCAGGGGATGCCCTTGGCGTGCCTCGGCCTCGGTAAGCCCTCCTAGCTTGTCTCGCTTTGCACTCGAGAGCGTAACCGGGTTCGTTTGCCTTCCTCCATTCGATCCATTCCTCGTATGCCTGCTGGCCGCGAGCATCCGGGAAGCGGGGCTTCGGTACCGGACCAGGAGGTACCTGTGACAATGCCGGTGGAAGGATGCGAGGTAGGCCTTTCAGGGCTGGGCTGACTGGGGCAACGGGGCGACGGTTAGAACAGCTAGTCCAAGGGCACCCCATATGTGTGTGCTGGCAAGAATGCGCCGGATGGGCTGCATGAAGTCTACACATGCCGCCAGGCCCGGCAACAGGACTGGGGGTGCCCAATCCGGGCTTTAGGGTTGGCAAAGTAGGGCTGCAGGTCGGAAGCACAGGAAGGGGGGCTGCCATGCCATATATCTGCGCAAGCAGGGCAGCCAGGCTCAGAGGTGATGGGGACAAATTCCCGTCGTAAAGGCTAGCCAATCCAGGAGTAAGAGGGAGGAGTGGCGTTGCCGGCAATTGAGGAATATCCATCGGCTTAGTACCATTACCTCCGACGCCAACACCGTGGCCCAAGCCATTAAGTTTCGGAGGCGCCACGGGATTTTGAATATCTTGCCCTCCTACCTTAACACCGAATACCGAGCTGGTTCTTTTCAGCGGAGGACGGAACTCCTCGGCTTTGGGATTCAAGCTTCGTTCCTTGGCGGGAATTTCCATGTCAATGCCCGAGTCCTTGGACTCTCGTGGTTTAGGAGCCCGCTGCTCAGGGCTTGCGGCTGCCGTTGGGTCGAGCTTAACGGGGGCCCTTTCGAGAGCAGTGTCTCGGTCGCTGTGAGGAGCATATTTCCTGTAGATCAAGTCCTTATACTCGTTCAGTCGCCGAGTCCAAGCCACCAACGTCTCTCTATCCCAGGCACTCAAAGGCTCGGAGTGACCCGTAACGGGGTCCTTCCATTCCCTAATAAGTTTATCGCACTTCTCCTCAGCCGACTTCCGGAGCTTTCCAAGCAGGCCCTCGAACCGCTCTGCTTCATCCTTTCGTTTGGCGTCCTGCGTAGGAGACTCCAGAGTCACTGTTGGTCCCTTTTCCCTTTCGGGGCTTGGCTGGGGGACTCGCTCGTCCTCGATCTGTGACTCGTCAACTTCCTCAATGGGATAGCAGACCCTATTGCCCTGCGCCCCATCCAATGACACGCCAATCTCCACAAGAGGGAATGACTCGCATGCACAGGCCCCACCCAAGTCGTCGTGGTGTTGGCAAATTACTTTTCCATCAGGACTCAAGGTGACTGGAAGAAGTTCAATAATGTCCAGCTTATCCCGCGCTACCGAGTTGACGCGGCCGTCCAGCGACGCCACACTGGCGCACCCGTGGCTGATGAGTCGTGCTAATGCTGGGTGCCTCTCAACTGGAGAGGTCTCTGGCGTGCGGTCGAGGTCTACCACTCGATCTACCCTAGTGTAGGGCGAATGGATGGCAGCCACCTGCTCGAGTTGGACGACGACGACATCTGGTGACTTTTTATCCTTGCCCGGAGACGCCGTACCCTCGGATTGCATTGACTCGGGAGTCCCGGCCTCCTCATTGGATGAAAAGACATGCTCAGGCGAGGGTTCGTCTGAGGTACTCTCCGGACTATTGCCATTATTGGACACCGTCATCGTACTTCTCCAGTTGTCACTAGCGAAAGCCTCACTTGACCTGTCGTGGTGGCCGTGACTTGGGTCCGGGAACCCCATCTCCCGTCTTGTCACCGGAGCCGAGTTGATCTGCTCGAAGGGGATCCTCCGGGCATTGGAGAAGTCGGTGTTAATCCTCAGGCTCGGGATTATTGAGTGAAAAGCGGACGTAGGCTGTTGCTGGGTATAAGCCATTTTGACACCTATCGAAATGCCCCTCGTAAGCTTCCATGTCCATAAGCAATGGGTGATCTGAGGCACCATCTTACCTGGGAATCAAATACCCTCTGGAAGCGCGTGTATGATACAGCCGATTAGTAGTAGAAACTGAGATATATCTGAAATTCCTGGCGCTGGCAATCCTAGATCGTCGCCTCGTTTAGTCGACCCATTCGTTTCCATTCCAGCAGGACGTGAGGACGGATGAAGATTCACATACCTCTCTTATTGTTCCGTTTCTGGAAAACCCTCGTCAAAACAGATACCGGGACACTCTCTCCATTCAAAACACTACTTCAATCGAGCGAGCTGGTGGCTCGTCCTCAGTGGTCGCTGAAACGCTTTCGTCGAGGTGTGGATTTGCTGAAACGGCTTTTTTTTTTTTTTTTAGGACAGTGAATAGTAAGATCTGTGTCTCTGAATTATGGGTCTTCGGCGTGCTTGATGCGAAGTAAGAAAGACGGAAACCAAACCGTATAGACCGTGATGAGGATGGTCATGTAGAGTGGTGAAACTGTTGACGAAAGAAACAGGGTGCTATCAGCTTTCCCCGAGGATCTCTGGACCTTCTTCATCTTGATCTCTATACATGCCTCCTTCCATCTGACAGGCAAAGGGTCCATCCTGACCTTTGGACACCATCTCTAGCCATCGAGGGTTGAGGAGTAGATAGGTGCAACCGCAACCCACAGGATAAAATCATGAAGGGCAAGTGTCATGGTATCAGTGTTCTTAGTGAGAAGGTAGCTGGTGATTGAATAGTAGGCAAGTAAAGCTGTTGCCCTCTACAATGGGGAATTTCAACTGGATCTTCTTGGAATAGTGTACCTTCTTCCTGGCCCCAAGCTGGAAGCCGGGATCCACCTGGCATCTCCTCCCCAACAGCCAACACCCCAACAGCCAACACGCCAACAGCTCAACTCTTTATCATGTACATTCTCTGCCCGCCGAGAAGGTTGAAATTGTGATGCATCAAGCCATTTTAGTCCTTGGTAGTACAGCCATATCCAAGCAAAGGCACCAAATAATATACAAGCTCCTGCTGCGAAGCTACATCAATACAAGTTTGCTCTCTCGAGATCCAGCCAAATTGTCCTCTCTACTCCCTCCCTAAATCTTACACCCCCAATGAATACAGATTGTTTGCCAGGCTCGCGCCTTGTCTTAGTCTCCAATAAGGCCCTTAGCCTCTTCCGCCAGAATTTGTACATCACCGCCAGCCGCCTCTACAGCTTTGATAGCTACCTCCCCCAATCTCTTCCTCCGTTCAAGCTCCTCCTTCTCCCTCTTGGCTTTCGTTTTGGAACTCCCACTTGGCGCCACACCAGCCATCAGAGTCTGTTTATCCTGCGGTGTGAAGTTGACAAATCCTATTCCGGTTAAGCCAGAGGAGAATCTGATTTCAGGCCGAAGTGATGACTGTCTTTTCCTAATGATTCTGTCACCAGGAAATCCAGATACAGATCGGCTATAGACCGACTCGTTGGATCGATGGTGTCGGAGCGAGAGAGACGGGGAAGAAGGAGGGCTGATGCTCGGTATTTTCCTGAGGTGGCTCGGCAGAGATTCCATATACCGAGGCGCGCAGGATGTTGTCCTGGACCGTAGCCGGCCCCCCGGGGCGAGATGTGAGGACGGAGACCGTGGCGTTGTTGCAGCGGAAAGGCCCAAACTTTGAAACGTAGCGGACTGATCAATTGTAGGTCGGGGAGTATGAATCATGAAGTCCCCCGGGAGACCGTCGCATAAGATATTGTTGGTGTAATCGCCGTGGTAATTGTTTCCAAAATCGGCATGCCTAGCGAGGTTAAACGTCGCATTACGAACTGCATCACGTTCATCTGTTCGAGAGTAATCTTGATTGTCGGACCAAAAGTTGGATGTATCCCACCAATTGTCCGTTCTCTCCACTGGCGTGATGGGTGGAGGAGGCACGGAAGAGAGTGCTTCGCTACTACTCAAGGTGCTAATCGGGGTGGTGGGAGCTGCCCAAGAGCACTTCGTAGGCGAATTTCCATATGGGCCCTTTTGGGGGCTCCCGCGTTTTCTCACCAGCAAGCTGCCTGAACCTTTGCTTCGGAGTAGCCTCGCATCTCTCGGAGGAGGCATGGGCGCCGTATTGGTGTTACAGAATGGGTCTTCGATAATGTCTCGAACGAACGGAGCAGCACTACGTACCCGTCTCAAAGCTGGGAACTTTGGCCTTGGAGTCGACGCTCCGGTAAAGCTTTGTGAGATTTTGGGCGTTGATGGGGCTTGCTTCGATTTGAACTCGGACTGCGAGAAACTAAAACTTTCTGCGAATTCCGTTTTGGAACGTTTCCTCGAAACTGAAGCCCCTTTTGCCGCAGAATAAGGGTATACTGTCTCCAGGACAGCACTTGGCCTTCTCCGGGGATTGGGACTCGGTGTGGGATTCGGTATTGCCTTTTGCGGAGTCTGGAGGGAGATAACATCGAGATTAAAAAGGTCGGCGTCTGAGAAGAAGCCGACTGGCAGCTGTGTGGGAGATAGAGGCTTGAGCGGTGAACTGTCAACTGATGTTAAATAGTCGATCTCGTTGGCTGTTACGCCATCGTCCTGTTCGCTGGAGTCGGATTGTGAGGATATTAATCCCTCGTCGGGCTTGATATCAAAGTCAATATCGGGACCCTGCCACGATGCCTGGCTGAAATCGAAAGAGCTCGCAGCAGAGCTTATAGTAGAGGTCGGGGGAATGTCGAAAGCTGGGAAAAACTCTGAAGGAGACGCCTCTCCACTGCCATCGGCATGGTCAACGGTGGATGCCAGACCATAGGAGGAATTTGAGCTTTCGATTTCACCAAATGGCTTGCTGTAGTCGATCAAGCCATCAAAGAGACCCTCGTAGAGTCCATGTTTAGGGCTGGTCTCCCAAAACGGAACCAAACCATCGACTTTGTTGCTCTGTAGTTCAAAAGACAGTTGGGTAGCTGTGAAGGACATGGTGACTCAAGAACTTAAAGGCAATGATCGCATCACGAGCGTGTCATTCAACAAGATGATGCTGAACACGGGCAAGACGAATGGAAGCAGACAGCATGGGGAAAAAGAAGAAGACATAAAGATTTCCGGATTCACAGACGGGAATGGGGGACAAGTCCATGTTTGTACGTCGAGAGATGATTGCAGTTAAAATCCACCGCTGACGAGGAAAAACGCGGCTCGTTTGATCATACTGGTATACAAGGCCCAAACTTCCATAGCAACGGAAAACAGCGGAAAATGAAAGGCTTAGGAGCTTGTCAGTCATGACCAACGTCAACTGAAAATGGAATGCTTCAGCCGTTGCTGCGAAGCAACGACCTCATTCCAGGCGACATCTCCACAAATCTGCTGACGACAAGGGACATGGGTAAACCTAAAGAGAAGTTCCCCGGAGAATAGTAGCCTCGCCAGACCGAGCATCCATCAAAGGTAAGACGAAGATGCCTCGCTTAGCAAGAGAAGTGTTTGCAAACAGAAGTGAAACTTGGGACGACCTTGTTGATGGAGCGGAGCGGGACACCTCGAGCCTTTCATCATGGCAATGTTTGTGCTGCACCGATGGCGGCGTCTCACTTCAATTGACAGGCGAGGTTCCACATTCCATATGGCTATGAGGACACGAGGCCTAGGAGGGTTTGTGCGGAACAAAGCGCAGAGGCTTTGACCAAGAAGCGGTGACCATATCCGGCGATATGAAAGAGGGACATCCGTTCGAACGAAATGAGGATTCGCCTCTCGAGAATGCCTCGTGTGAGTCTCAAACAGACAGACTATTTGATAATATTGAACTTTTGCAATGCGTGAGCTTGCCGCGAGGCACTGGGGTTGATCTAAACATTGAAGGATCAACGTTTCACGGAACCACAGAAACGTTTACATGCCGCGTTATCATTGCACCTGCATGGATCTCTGATGGGCTTGAACTTCAATACTCTTAAGCATCAGGATTGGCTAAGTATGAAATGCTGTGCCTGCGTCTTGGTTGCTCGTGCAAGGAAGAGGGGGCCATGAAACGATGCCTCGTGGCTGTTCCTGCTGCCCCCTCGGCCCAGGATCCGAGTTACACACATCTTGTTTGTCCTATTCGATATGTATGGATTGTAGGAAAGTATGCGACGCACCTTAATCCCCAGCATCGTGCATCATCTCCACAATCTTTGTGCTACTCGACCTAAAACACAGCTTCTATTCTGCTTTCCTTTTGGATTTAATTAAGGTTCGTCTCCTGTTTATCTCGATCTCTCCCTTCGCTCTTGCCTGCCGTGGGGTCGTTTCCAACGATCGTCTGTGTCTTTCTAGACTTCCTCCCTCTGGTGGGGTTTACGGAGAAGTTTCCAATGTCCAGGTACTCCGTAGCTTCAATGTTCTTCTGGATCCCCCCCAATCTTGTTTCGTTCCAGTGTCGATCCCTTCCCAAAACTCCGCGACTAGCTCTGCAGAGAGTCTTGTCCCGTGCCCTCGTTTTCACCTTCCACCTTCCTTTTCCACCTTCCAGACCGCCCTTCTCATCTGACTATTAGAGAAAGAGGACTCTTCCGTCATCGTCATCGTCATCGTCATCGTCATTGCAGAGGACTTAGAAGGGGAAGCTGTAAAGGATGAAGCTGCGATAGCATGCCAGGTCGAAGAAAGAGCAAGATGGAATGTAGTGGGGAAAGGGAAACATTGAGGAGATCCCTTCCCCACTTACACGCCTGGGATGGACCTAGCCAATATATTTGAGACACCATTTGCACATCATTGAATATTGAATGGGGGAATGGGGACTGCCCAGCACGGTCCCCATTCCCAGGTCCCCCCAACATGACCCAGCTGTGTGGATGGTTATATGCGCTTACCTGCATCTCGAGTCGTCATATTACCTTGTGCATGTAGCAAAAAGTCAGGCCCGAGGTGTGATATGCAGCAGAGACACTTCGCGATGAGGAGCTCTTTTCACGAACCGTCTGCCACATTTCTTCTTCTTACTCTTTTTCTTTTTTGCATGAGAGCGTCGAGCCTGGCTGTTGGTAATCCTACTTGCACGGTGCTTTAAACCCGACGCGTTGAGAGCGTATTAGCCCGTCGCAAAAAAGTCATGGTCGACACTAGTGAAGAGATCGGCGAGTCGCGAATCCCAGCGTGTCGGGATTTCAATCTTGCCGTTACACGCCACCGAAGGCCAAGATCGCCCCGAGTGGAGCTGAAAACAGACCGACGATCACTTCAAAAAATACCACCAAAACTCCGGGAAGAGGCACGATGTTCTAGTCTCAAGGTACCCGAGAATTCCCAGGGCCGATTTGTGGCGGGCTGTTTAATTGTTTCCATTTGAAGATATATTGCGAGTAGCATACTCAAAGATCTTGTCATGACATGGCTTTCCCGGCTCTTATCTGACAGCGCTTTCCAAATAATGACCCCTTTTTGTTCCCCTTGGGGGGAAGAAAGACATTGATGTTGCATGATTTCCCTTTGACCCCCTAGATGACTCAAAGAAGAGGAGCTGAAAGGATCCATTGATGGCCCTTCCATGTTCAACCTGCTCTCAGTGAGAAGAAAAATATGCCAAAGACGATGCGATCCGTTTCCCGAAAATAAAAAAAAGAGAATAAAATCAACCGCGAATATGGTATCTTCCACCTTTTTACCCCCTCCTTCAATGATTCCCCTCTCATCGAATCTGAGTGATGCTGGAAACGCCATCCTTGACCAGGCATGAAAATGACCCTGCCGACTCCATGCAAAGGGTGTTTGATAAGACAGACTAGTGTGTGAAATGAATATGTAGTGTTGACCCGATTCTCCGGAACGCCTGTAAATGGTCCCAATCCGCACAAAATAGAAGTAGCCCCGGTGAGTGTGAACTCGAAACGCCAGTACCAGTAATTAAAAGGCGCCAAAAAGAAAAGAGAAAAAGGAAAATAAAAAGACCCGTCAGGTCAGAATATGTATGGTGCCCGAGAATATCGGAAAAGTTGTTCGATGATAGGCGTGTTCATGAGGCGTATTGGATGAGCAACTGAATTAATAGGGCGGAGGAGTTGAGTGTTGGTTGTCGGAGTATGGAGGATTGATGACAACGTTCTCATATAAACGTATGGAAAGCTGCGTGATGGCCGACGCTGCACCGGTTGGAGAGGAATTAAGACTCGGAAGGGTTCCCGGCTAGAGATAGTTTGACTCTTCTCCGAATGCGAATTGGTTTACGGACCACTTTCGGAGATGAGTCTTCTGCGGGCGGCTTGTTCATATTCCCTGGCCTCAGCATCCGTCTCCTCGACAGGCCGACTCCCGCGGACAACAACAGTTGGAACTGGGCGCTGTTCGGGTCTTCAGCAAATCCTTCGTCGTCGTGGCCGACTTCCGCAACCAAGACCTCTTCCTCACTGTCGGGTTCGAGGGGTGGCACCGTGTCGGGAAGGGACCTCATCACGGAATCAATTTCCCGCTGCTTTGCCAATGATGGTAAAGGTGAGTTGTCGGCCGGAGGCGGCTGTTCTGTCGCCGCATCGTCGAAGACGGCCTCATCATCACTATGGGGATCCTGAGACGGGGCTCTGGAAGACGAGCTTGATGAAGATCTTGCGACCGGGCTGCTCGAATCGACCCGCTCCGACATAACCTTAGAAGAGTCCTTTCCACTTTTGGTTTCCTCCGGCGATATCGTGAGATGGTGCGTGTCTCTATAAATGCGTTGTCGTTTCCTTGGTGGGCTGCGTGGTGACGGCGGTTCCGATATTGAGTTCGCCGGTGGCTGCATTGGGGCGTCGTTACTGGACCTAGAATCTGAGGTATGGGGCTTGGTGCTAGTCCTAGCCGGCGATTTCCCCTTGGATTGCGACGCATCTGAATTTACTTTCGATTTCGAAGATGTTGGTGCGGTCGCTGTTTTTGGTGTCCGAGAAATAATATCTTTTCGTTGTTGTGGGTGGGCGTCGTCGCGGGTCGTCTTTGTCCCGGCGTCATGTGTGCTGCGTCTGCTCGGCGAGGGAGTTGCTCCGCGAAGTGACGATTCGGGGCGCTGCTGAACATTGTCGGTCTGGGTCGAGCGTGTCTCCCTCTTCGCTTTCCCTTGCGGCCGATCCACCATTTGAGGCGAGGAGGTAGTAAATTAAAACAACGCTCCAATCCGTCCTTGTAGTCGAAGGAAGGAGTGAAGCCCTAGAAAAAGAAGAAGGGGAGAAAAAAAAATAAATCCCTTTCCGTCCTGTGCAGGTGCAGAAGATTTCGCAATCCCGTGCGAGGTTCGAGGCTGGAAAAGACAAGCCCCCAAAAATACTACGAGACGAGTCCAAGCAAGGGAGACGGGCACCTTAAGAAGGGGGCGTGGACGTGCTGGTGCTGGCTGAGGGTTCAGAGATCATCCCCCTGTACGAAGTAGCGTAGTGTGTTCATGCGCTAATGCGCGGCGTTCGATGGTGAGGAGCGCAGTGGCTGGCCTATTCCTCCTGGTAAGACGGTTCATCCGGGTTTGGCGGATAGTGCTGAAATCCAGTCGAACGGATTGATTGACCGGTAAGTGTCTCTTGAGGAGGGTGAAGGAAAGGAAGGACAAGATAAAGATTTATTAGTCGCTGAGCTGCAAGAGGTTGACTCCAGAGCTAGAACTCGCCAGTTCGCTAGCTAGTCGTTCCGGGGTTGATCGGGGGCGACGCGAGGGCGAGAAAGGGAGTTTTGGAGCGAAGTTCAAATGGCGGGAAGGGTGGAACCGCCGGACTATAATACCACGTCGAGACTCTCAAGGAATGCCTGGCTAAGAAGTAGCAGTATTGATTACTACCTGGCTGGTCGCTGGTCGTTCAATGCTGGAATCGAATTACGGAAGCAGTGATCCTGACCTCCGGGATTCCTGCGAATCGCTGAGATTGTGAAACTTGGCCGGGGGGGGGGGGGAAGGAAAGCAGGGTCTCGAAGTGGATAACAATCCGTCGTGCTGCGGGCAGCTTGACTCTTAATATTCTTACACATGCTCAACACTGTTAATGACATACGACTCGCTTGTAAAACTTGGGCCAAGTACGAAGTAATACACGACGAATGCTCAAAGAGGATGGGGAACCAGGTGCTGGGTGCCAGGGTCAGGCGGCCTAGCGTATGCCTAGGATGACGACTAGTGAGAATTAGATCAAGATCAATCGATTGATGACAGCACCCAGGTCGGTCCAGTGATTCTTCGTGCAAGTACCCTTCGTACGAAGTACATGGCTTGGCTGAGTTCAAAGGTGCCGCTAGGGTGGAAAAGATGCCTCGCTACGAAGTACACTACACTTGTTCGTACAAGAATGGATTGATGGATGGACAGACACCACCAAGGGTAGCGTATGCGTACACCTCCACGGATAATGTCTAACCGACAAAGGTTCAGGGACTCTTGCGCGTGCTATTTCGACACTGGTCTAGCGCGGATTTAAGACCAATGAACTCGCAAACCAGTACGGAGTACCCTACCTCAGTCCGAAGTACAGAAGAGGACAAACCTGGACGGAGGACGAAGTCCAGTGAAAACTCAGAGAGGTGTGTTCCTTTACAAAAAGTAAAGACAGTTGAAGCCCGTATCCAGCCTGTCGGAGTCTTAGCTGCGCATCCAAGGAACCAGGCTGCCGGGCACTGGAGCCGCTCCAGAGCTGCACCCTCCGCATTGCCTTTTGAGCAAGAAAATATATGCCATAGTAAAAATGGGTCAAGATGATAATAAATTAATCTGCATTTGATGACTTCAGGTTTGAGGGGTCGAGGCTTCTTCAAGACGCATTTCTGTTCCCTAACGCGTGCCCAGGGTAGCAGAACCCTGACTGCCAACTAAGACCAGAAGAGTAGAGCTTGCGCCAGGCTGGAGACCAGGTCGTGAATCCCTGAGAAGACAGTCGTGTTCGTATGCCCATACTTGGAGTTAGTTACTCTTATTACAAAGTAATTAGTCCTAATTACTAGGAGCAGAGAGTTGACTCCTTAAAAAAAACCAATTTTTGTAAAAAGCCCCCTCTCGGCCAAAGCTCGACTTTGCCATCGTACGAAATACAATCACACACACAAACTAATTGACGTCTGGTGTGTCGTCGCATTGATGCAGCGAAACCACACAGGTCTGTCCATGCAGCCAGGTCGTGTAGGGTAGCAAACTGCATGTCCTCTTCTGGCAATAAGAATGCTCGAGTCCATCCATCGGGCTTGACGGAGGTCCGCGATTCGCTGGATAAAGGGCCGCATGAAAAGAAGAAACAATTCGCGTTACCTGCTGGCCGGGACAAATCATGCTGTGCTGTTACCCGCTTTTTATTGCCCAGCGTCCGAAATATTGGGATTTGGATCATTCAAAATTCCGACAGCACGGTTCGCTTAGAAACTTAACAGTCCGACGGCTCCTGTTTGGGCGTCAAGCTGTCAGTGACGGCCTGCCACACTAGAGTTTTCTACTTCGTACTTCGTAGCCATGACCCGTTCGACATTAATACTTTGCAAAGTGCGATGATTGTATGAAGTAAAAGTGTCTACGAAGTACTTCCTCTTTCTATGTGCTCAACTTCGCAGCTAGCCTAGTACAAGGAATTGTGTAATTAAGTAAAATGCAGAGATACCTCTATACAAAGTACTTCTTTGTCATGAGCACAGACCCTTTTTCCGCCCTCGGCTATCGGCATCGCCCCATCTTGGGTCTTGGGTCATTGGTGAAGTTGTTCAAGTTAAACACCACGTCTCCAACCAAGGCCCGGAAAGTTCTTGATGCGGGCGCTGAATACGTCTACTTCGTACGACACCAAAGTTCGCACGAAGTAAGCCAACTTTAGAGGCAATTCCCTCCTCGCTGGAATACCATAATTGCTTTGGCTGGAGTAGTGTTCGTATGAAGTACAGGCCTCGGTATATACGAAGGGGTACCAAATGACTCTGACGAAAGGGTTGGTTGGTAGGAACCTCACCGCTTAGCCTGGCCTCGCCAGCTATTTCGTAACTACAAAGAAGAAGGGAGCATTTTGCCTTCTAATCATTTTATCAGCCCCTGCTTCTTATCTCCGACTTCATTACGTTAGACATAATGGCAGTAGCTCGCGATGTGGAGAAAACTTCGCTAACATGGGGTAAGCCGAGGTTTGCATTCTTGTCAAGTTGAGATGGTTTAGGACGGGATAGCCTCAGTCTACCCTTGATACCCTGTTCACGCCACGCCTGTGGCACGAATAAATCGATCCGGCTAGACAACTGACACTCTCATGTTCTGTAGCGCATCCAACCTGAAGCGGGCCTTCGTCACATGTACACTATTCACCCCAGGGCAGGCAGCGCGCTCAACCCAGAGAAGCTAGGGGTTATTAGGTCATGAACCGCTTACAAGCGTTCTGTATTTTCGGATATAAACTCCATCAAATACTTCGTCGACTCTTGACTTCGAAGGATGCGTTGGTTAGGCCCACTCACCCACGAAATTTTTACACTACCAGTAGCTACCCCCAAGCCTTTGAACTGTATTTTGTGGGTAAGGATGCGGGAAGATGATGTAACCTTGCCGAGGACGGATTCCCGTTGAGAGCTTGAACGAAGCAAACGCACGATTACGGCTCTTTGATTTCGAGGTTGATTCTCTCTCGTCTAGAGAGAGAGAGAGAGAGAGATAGAGCCACAGAGCGCTGTGTGGTAGTAGCGATGCTCAACATTTTGCTACTTCATCCTTACCAACTCCTGCTGAATGGGCCCAGTGCTGGCTCAGGTAATTATTTCCAGTCCCTCGTACGAAGTATGTACAATTTGATCCAGGAATCTGGGTGGTCAGGGGCCAAACGGGAAAAGACCCGAATTAGGGTTGCGTCACGCACCATTGAAGATGGGAAGTGGACCCTTCCCAGGGTTCGACAGGGATTCGCCCCCTTAAAAATGAGCGGACTCCGCTCTGGGTATTGAAGTGGGCGAAGGGTCAGTGGTACGAAGTACGAAGTACTTCGTAATGGAGAACAGAATTTGGGGTAATATTACTTCCTTCCCTTTGGAGCTATCGGTTATGGTGTCCCTCTGAGTCCAATCGTGATGATTTTCTTTCGTAATTAGGACAACTTGGCGACAGGGTTTCGCACCTCGTCCCGCGTTCCTCAGTACGAAGTGGGTATAAGAGAAGTCAGGGCTCTTGGACGCGACTCGAGATACCCTGGTACGACTGGCCTGGTCACATACCATTGGGCGTAACTCTTCAAATTATCGTCAGAATTGAACACTGCCAAGTTCCGAAATCCAACCAAATCTACCAGGATATAAACGACCCATTTCCTACGAAGCATGCCATCAGGAACAGAGTTCTGGAGGGAATCTGCTTATTTCTAGGCACCACTCCGTACGAGTAGTCTGGGCAGAGGAAGGAGGAATGACCCCATCGCTCAAGGCTAGTAGGAGACGATAATGTACTTCGTACGAAGCACGAGGTGAGGCATTGGAAGAGAGGGTTCGAAATCGAAGGGGACCTTTCGCCTATGAGCTAGCTAGTCTGGCTTTCCCAATATCTTGGGATCGGTTCGACGAGCCCGTGCCTAATGCGTCAGGAGCCAATGCTCGTGAAGTGTACTTATTTCGTGTACTTCGTAATATTAGCAACATGAGCTAGAAATGTCATTCAGTTTCGATTTGCTGGGACAGTCTAGATGCCAGTTACAGCACTCATTCTGCACGATGACGTGTAGCTCTGCACTCGCATTAACAGATCGATAGTTGATATTGTCTCAGGCATGCACGCATAACTCGTTCGCATTGGGCTGTGGTCTCCGGCACTCTGGTCTCTGGTTAATCCTGTGGATCAAGATTGACGCGCTCTCCGCCCCGCTCCGCCTGTCCGCGCCCACGGATTCGGCAAGTTTAATCTTGAAACCCTTCATCTGACGGTTCAGCGTCCGAAGGCAGCAGATGGGAGATTACTTTTGTTGTCCTTCACAGACCTGGGCCCCCACTCCCCGCTCCTCGATCTCCTGTTCATGCGGAATGCGGGCTGAACTTCACTAAAGCTTTTAGCACCGGATCTAGCGGAGTTCGGTGCTGGGGCTGGGAGGAATTAACCTTATTGATCAATCTGCGGAAGGAAAATGCCGTGGGCTATCGGCTAGCGCACCGAAAAACAGCAGCCAAAGGTTCGAAGGTAACCATTGTGGGTTCGATCGGATCTTGCTCTATGATATCGATATTGATGATCACTGGGGCCGCTATCGACTGCTAGATCGAAGACTGTCGCCAGCTAGCAAGCCGGGATGGATCGATCTGATCAAGCAGCATCGAGAACTCACCCAACCTACTTCGTAATGGTTGTCGCATTCACGTACCTCGGCACTCCTGTATCCAACTCATCACGGCTTGGTTTCAGGATAGTGATATTGGGCGGGATTTGATCGGTATTCATAGACGGTCAACACTGACCCACCCGCTGTGGCTTGCGCAATCGGCCCGTCATCTATCTGCGTGGGCGAAGGAGCACTTTTCCTGACCAATATCAAGTCTCAGGAACAACATTTAATACCTGGTACTTCATACAACATTTGAAGTGATTTTTTGGATAATATTTTGGGGGTCCAAGTTCCACCACTCACGATAAAGCTTAAGTCACCCCAATCAGCTGGGAAAATGGAGACCGAGGAATTACCAAGTGTCTATTCGTACTGGCGAGTTGGGCTTGTTGTGTGCTCGAATATCTCGGCGTTTTCCGAAGCTGAAACAGGGCGACAGTTTTGCTTCGTCTTACCATGGCTCTGGTGCCCAGATCATTGATCCTTCATGCATCAGTATCCTCAAGGTGACCTGTGTGATTGATCGATTGATTGACTGATTTAGTTTATCGCATTCGATGCCTTCCGACATTGTGGGTGGGAGGACAAGCCTGCAGCAGCAACCAGGCTAGCATCGAGGTCGTCTGCCACTTCATGAAAAACGGTCAATGTGCATATAGCAAAAAGTAACGACTGACCGCATTTTCAGCACAATTGTCACATATCACTTTTTTATTCTCCTTGACAGAAGCCGCTGCTGCAGGATGATATTCGCGTCACACAGCCATGCCGTTTCGAACGTTCTCTGAGAGCTTCCTTTCTTCAACGGCCTCTCCCGCTCCAGGCCACCGCCACAACGAGAAAGGGGTAAAAAAAAAAAAATCCGGAGATCGATCAATACATCTGGTTCCTCTTTTGCCGGCTAACGCCTCGACTCTGGGGTCTGAAAAACTGGATGACAGGTGGCATCCATAAAAATCTATCCAAGCTTGGGGCAGGAGTTCCCGCATGGACTCGTGAAACAGCCTGGCGCATCATTACTTTGCAGGAGGATCGTCCTGGAATCTTATTATTACCAAGCCACCAGCCTAGCGTTGTTCCCAACTCACGGGCCGCAATTCCAACGACCTTGCACCCTGCTGCGAACTGCTTCATATGAACTTCTCCAACCTCTAAATAACGTAATACTCTGGAAGAAGTATGGCATACTACTTCTCTTACCTTCGTACTTGTACTATGGATATTTTTGGAGGGATCCTCTCCTTGAGACCGATTTGAGGCTGTTGCTCATCGACTCCATCCTTCAGCACCCGGTGAGCCAACTCCAGACTAGGCGCTAGGAGACCCTTGCTTCGACAGGGCGCCTTCTTGGTCCGCCAGGAAATTCCGCCCACGAAGCAAAGCGAGAGAGCCAAGGGGCATTTGTAACCCATAATGCTGACTCCCCTCCGGAAGGATGTCCATACCTTCCGAACTCGGTCAACGGCGAAGAGATCACAGCTACGTTCCGATGCAGAGCCATGATGTACACCCTCCCACACTTGCAAAAGATCACGAACTAGTCTAATAAGCGAGCAGCCATCTCCGACAACTCGCATAACCACTAGCATCCACAGCGGCAAAGTCTTGATTCCTGACCGAGGTGGAAACAGAAGCCAGAGAACCCAGACTTTCTCTCCATGTGATGCGATCTAAACCTTTTTCTGCTACGAAGTACAGTGAGCTGAACCGGTGGGAGATAATCTGAGGTCTGTGAGACTGCAGCTGCATCAATCTCTGACACGCTAGCAAGGACATAGACACGATACTTTTTGTAAGCCTTCGTTGTTCAATCTCGGTTTTCCCCTTGCATCTTTGTCAGCGCAGCCCCCTTTCGTTCACCAGGATTTGATGTCTTCCACTTGTTTGCTGAGACTCGGGATCTTCGGTAGGGGAATTCTCCCTTGAACCCTGCAATACAAGGAAGGGTTTGGTTTTCTTGCCGCCCAAGCCTTGTCGTGTCCATCTCGGTTCTCAGATTCTCTAGATCGAGCACGGGATACGAAGTATTACCCGACAGATCGTCGGCGCTGAATGATCCATGAAGCAGTCTAACCTGGTTTCCGTGCTTTCGTGGCCCATGGACTCTTGAGTGGACTAGGCTTGGTTACGCTACTGCAAGGAGCTCATTGTGGGAGTTCACAGAGACCCAAGAAGGCAGCTAAACCTGCGCAGGCAAACTTCGCGAAAATAGCTTACCGGAAAGGCTCCGCTTTCTATCCTTTGGTTCCCAGGGTCTCTCTCGAGGCCTTGGCCGCCACTACTCCGAGGACCGCGGAGCAGAATCCGCCATTTGTGAATAGTATGCTTACAAAATGCCCTTGGGAAAGTAACTTGATGGACGGGACGCAGTTCCTCACACTTTCCGATTGAACGAAGTAAGCCGGCCCGTCTTGCATAATGGTTTTCTAGCTTCACCCCGTGGTAATGAATCATCTGGGTCATCGAAGCCCCTTCCCCGGATGGTTTAATCTTGGCTGTGGAATATTGATCTAAGAGTGGCGGGAAACGGCTTCACCGCCGCCTCAAAACGCCGGCCTGTGCCATGATTTGAGTAAGATGTTAGTCGTGTTACGGAATTATGCCAGTCCATCTTAGTGATGATTCTACTTCTCCTACCAGTTCCGGGCGGTTGGGAGGCTTGTGTATGCAGGTTTGAGTATTGGGCGAGGTGACTTTCAAAGGAAATACTCTAGCAAAGGAGACTCACACTCTGTGAACTTGCCGCCGACACCTGCCACCTTCCATCGAGCTCACGGAGTAACAGTCCTCCTGTTCATCAGTGCTGGGGCTGTTCTACCTGATAGCATGTGGCGCATTCCCGGATGTCTTGTTCTTGTGCGCGACCTTCTACTTCCTACAAATCATAGTCATTGATGTTAAGCTTCGTCACACCCCTAAAAGACCGGTCTCCCTAACGAGACCTAGCCTGATATCCTACTCCCCGAGAGACTCTAGTCGGTGCGGGAGATGCTATGACGAATGATTTCTTAGCGGGATTCCTGTAACGCTTCAGAGCAAGCAGAGTCAAGAAGGATACTTGGCTACTTGAACAGTTTGCCTCTGGTCCCTCTCATCGACAAGTTCCTCATGGACACCTATCCTATCGTACCCTTGAAATGCCATGTTCTAACTGTGAAAACAAAAATAGAGACTCCTAGGAAACGTGTTCAAATACTGTTCAAATATGCAAAGCCATCCTTTATGGCGAAGTCGAGATGCGCAAAGGGACAAATTCACGGGGAGATACGAGTAATACTTGAAATCCTCATCACGCCGACCTCTCTCTCTTCTCGTCTCCCTGGCCCTCACCTCTTCTCTCTTTCCCCAATACAGACCGTTACGAACAACCCGTGAGGCTGGGCAACAACTGGGTCTTGGATTCCTAAGCCTCCAGGCGCTTCATGACTTGAGAGGATCTCCATGAGGGCGGTAATTCTCTTCAAGAGAACGCACGAGAAGCTCTCAATAATTGTCAAGCCGCATCCAAAGGCTTCCGCGCTGTTTTTACAAGAGCTGATGATCGAACTGCTATACTTGAACAAACCAGTGACGCCCATCTCCCCGTCCGTCATTCCTACGTACCTTACGCATGCTCCGTTTTCCTATCTACTTATTCATCGACCCCATCCCATCACCCGTTAACCCCAGCCGCTGTATGTTCTGCTTATGAGTGTCATTGTGGTATCTAATCTAACATTTACAGACGGAACTACCCCCAAGAATGTTATCGTATGGAGACTCTCATCCCCTTCCTAAACGAAGCAGACTACTAAAGCACAAAAATTTAAAAAAAAAAAAAAAAAAAATCCTCATTATAAGCTAAGACGACATCAAGCCTACGTGGAGTGAGGCTTTGGCCGTAGACTGATATAGCCGTAGGGGTAGACACAGAGAACAGTGATTACCGGGAGGTAGTAGCGATTGCAAAAGAGCCATGACTCGACTCGCAGCCTCAAAGCTCAGAAACAGAAGAATCTTCTCTGCCTTGATGAGGGGGCTTTCTCGTCATTACAGGGTGTTCTTTATTGAGGCAGGCTATGAAGAGGTATCGAGATCAGGTCTTGGAAGGAAGGCCCAAGGCATTCCCCAAGGTCGAAAAGAGGCTCGGCAAATCAATATTGTAGACAGAAACTCTGTCCCACGAAAGAAGCAGGTTACTGCCCACTCGTGATTCCTTCTGCAACACCCAAGGGCAAGCCAGCACGGTCCAGTGGAAAGGATAAGCTCCAATTCGGAGAACGGCATTCAGAAATCACAATAGATGCGGTGTTAGCGGCGTCAGCTGGTAATTCAAACGAACTTTGGAGTATATTGGGGACGTGTAGGTCGGCGATAGATACTAACAGTCGCATATCGAGATAGAGAGATAGTATTCACCGAAATAGAGTAGATTCAAAATTCGTAGTTGTTGCAATTGCCATTAAATTTTGGTAACACGACGTGGATACCGAATCAGCAATGGTTCAGTGGCCGCCTAGATTGAGAAGAGCCGGCAAGATGGGAATCGTTCAGGTAAACTAGGTGGTGGGAGCATGAGGAAAAGAGAACCACTTGCATCATATTTTCGGCCGGTGTTTGTGGCTGTTTCGGTCTGAAAGGCGCTTTCTAGATACCTGTTTGGTTCGAATCTGTTTGCGCCCCTCGTAGGAACTCATTTTCCTTTCTCCTTTTCCACCCCATGCCGGGATAAAGAGTGGTGCATAGATATCATCGTTTCTGCTAATGTCTGGGAGTTAGCCCTGCTCCATCGGGCCGGCGCGTAAAGCTGTCGCTCGGGAAGCGAGAAATCAAAGCTGTCCGACTTTCCAAGAATAGCATCTCCATTGCCCCAGCGCCAATTCAACGGTTCATCGTCACAGCTTATCCTTGGACCAGCGAACATGGGACATGCGGATATGACCAGGCCACATCATCTCTACCCGCTCACTTCTCGATAATCCATCCCCGCGACCCCCTCAGCTCGTATGTTGTCCCATCTCCTCGCTCTCCGAAGATGTCGTTGAAAGGTTAAAATCCAGCCAATGAACAGAGTTGGCGCCGACGAATTTCGCCAAGCTCTTTGGGACTGGGACCGGCGCCAAATGATTGGACAGCAGCACCTCCCAGTCGAAAGACCCCCTTGCTTGACTTGCTCGACTTGCTTGACAATTCCGTCAATCGTCCCAATTTAGAAGCGGGCACGAGCAGTGGGGACGGAGAAGCACCAACCGGTGGGACGACGACGGTTGGTTTGGCCCCAAAGTCCAGAGGCAGGTGACGTTGGTGGGCATTTGAATTGATTCAAGCTCTCAAGATGCTCGAGACTAGCGACCAGTAAGAGATAGGAAGAAGGAAAGATGCAGGTTGGCGTGAGGCTCAGGCTGGTGGGCAGGCGATCAAGAATGAAGATAGATCCTGTTCCCACCCTTTCTTCTCTCAAGTTCTCATCCTCTCTCACGAATCCTGCATCATCAATTTTTCATTGTACTCCGTAACGTTCTAGAATCCCGCCGTGGCTTGCGCATCCGGGAAAATCCATCTGGGGGCCAAGACGAGAGCGGCCGCATTGAACTGTTCCTGTTCCTTTTCCTGCATCGGGAGCTGTTGGGACGTGGAGGCTGTGTACGACCTTAGCTGCGGGGTCCGTTATTCATATTCAATCTATTGTCCTACGAGCTTGATTTCCTTCTTTCTTTCTCTCACTCGTTCTCTCTCTCTCATTATCCTTCCTCGGACCAGCCTTAATCTTTCTCCCGTTTGTCCTCGATTTATTCCTCTTTTTTTGTTATCCTCTCTTCTCTGTCCGAATCGAACCTCCTCGTGTACCCTTAAAGTTGCGCATCCCGGTTCCTCCGATTCTAGCCCTAGTTGAAGCTCTGCGAGCTACCATCACGAGCTGCGACTGAGCTCTGTACCCAGCCTCACCATGTCGGCTCACTATTATCCTCGTGAGTCGCCCAATTCACACAAGATTGACTCGGAAGTTATAAGGCTCCAAAGGCTAACTGAGCTTCGTTTTCGAAATAGCTCCGCCTGGCGCGGCATCATCAGGTCCGCATTGTCCTCGCTCTAGCATTCATATTCCCTTATAGCAGTGAACGATGACGGGGCATAAAACGCGGTCCCATTCGCATACTTACACCTCCCTCGCAGGCCAGCAAAAGAGCTATCCTCCACCGCCCATGTCCGCCCCGGCGCACAAGACCCAATTCTTCCCTCCTCCACCTCCAGCCGGCACCACCGTCCAAATACAATATCCCCCTCCGCCCGGCCAGTCCCCCTCTCCAAGCCAGCATGCCCGGACCCAGTCGACGCACTACCCCCCTCCTCCCTCGACGGCCTCATCGACCACCGCAGCAGCGTCACCGGAACACTCGACCCTCCCGATCCGCACGGCGGCGACCCCCGAGTCCGTGCCGTCCACGAACCAGCAGCAGCAGCAGCAGCAGTTTTCGCCGCCGCCCACCGCCGAGCAGTGGCCCGATGAGAAGGCGCAGTATGAAGAGCGAGAGACGGAAGCCGAAGCGCAGCCGTTCCAGTTTGTTGGCGCATCGACTATCGTCGACGATGTGGGGACTTTTAATGGGGGAAGTTATAGGATTAGCCATCGGGATTCGAATACCATTTTGACGGTCCAGTTGGCCATCAACTGTCCCTTCAACGCAAAGCCCGGTATGTGTGTTGCGTGAATGTTATTTCCAAGAGACCTTTGCATATATCAGCTAACATCAAACCTCACCACCAAGGCACCATGATCGCCATGTCCCACTCCGTCATCCTCCGCGGTTCGCTAAAGTTCAGCGTCAAGAAACTCATGGCCGGCGGCGATTTCGGCCACTCCACCTTCATCGGCCCCGGCGAGGTCCTTCTCGGCCCGTCCATGCTCGGCGACATCACCACCATCCGCCTCACCGGGAAAGAAACCTGGTCCGTCGGCATGGACGCCTACCTCGCCTCGACCCAGGGAGTCACCCGCGATCATAAGCGCCAGGGTCTCACGAAGGCCATGTTCTCGGGCGAGGGTCTCTGGGTGTACAAGGTTAGCGGGACGGGGTTGCTTTGGATTACGAGCTTTGGTGCCATCATCCAGAAGACGGTATGCCTTCCGTCCCTTTCTCCTTAACCCTTAATACGGGATTTTCTCCTCACCGGCATAACTAATACTTGGTATTGTAGCTCGCCGAGGGAGAAAAGTACATTGTCGATAACGGCCACCTTGTCGCTTGGGATACCAAATACGTACTCGAACGTGTCGCCTCAGGCGGTCTCATCTCAGGAATTGCTTCCGCCGAAGGTCTCGTTTGCAAGTTTACCGGTCCAGGAACGGTGTATATGCAGACTCGCAATGCCGTGAGTTGTCCCTCATGTCTTCACTCACCTGTCCTCTCTTGATTCTAACCTTGTCCCGTCATAGCGAGCCTTTGGTGCGTACATGACTGGCCAGAATTACCAGGCGCCATGATCGACATGAACTTATCAAGGGGGGGTCTTGAGCGGAGAGGAGGAAAAGAAACTAAAGGAGATAGCGGTAGTGTCCGCCGTGGAAAATTGATATATAGGAAAGAACAAAGGCAGATTTTGATGTGGATTTTTCTATTTTTGTATAGGTATATTAGTAGTTTCGGGATATGCGCGGCGCAACTATTTTGAATGATGGAAGCACGATCTACGAATGTTCTTCATTTCTGAGTACAACTCCGTCTCGTGGCTCGAGCTGTTACATGTCTAGTTAGATCAAGGCAAGTCTCCCTTGCGCTTGGATGTATTATTCTTGGAGCCGCCCCCGAGCCCTCTTGCCCTGAGCAGTCTGACATCTCTGGCAGGTATCGGAGGTGTATTAGACTCCATGTCCATCATTGGAACCTTATGCTTCCCAATCTACTCATCCAGGATTCAAGTCCTCACATCCAAGTCTTGACGCCAAAGATAAATCTCACCTCCACATCTCTCCGCCCCTCAAAACAAACAGGCATGGAGTGTCTCTGGCGTCTTTTTGGGCACAAGCCCCCAAAACTAGTATCACATCACATAAAACGACGCAAGGGGAAAAGTGTTCACGAAATGGCTTTGAAATAACCATTAATTAAACATCCCAAACTAACCAAAACCGTCCGCTATCCAGAACGGCAAGGCACAAATTCCCATCACACAGAGAGATATAGTCAAGAAGAGAAGGGCAAGTTTCGCCTAATCTATCCAAACATAGTCTCTCTCTCTCCATCCCCTCCTCTTTATATCTCTTCTGGTATCTGATCTGATCTTCTCCCTCTTCTCTCCCCACCCCAGACCAGCCCAGCTGTTATGTATTTGGTTCCAGAAAATTTTCGCCCTCGAAAATTGTTCTGTTCCTCTTCCTTCCCCTTACCTGGGAAAGCTGACCCGTG
Organism: Scedosporium dehoogii; assembly: GCA_002812735.1. NCBI lineage: Eukaryota > Fungi > Ascomycota > Sordariomycetes > Microascales > Microascaceae > Scedosporium > Scedosporium dehoogii. The sequence goes on from PGIR01000171.1 coordinate 64,524, forward strand.
CCTCCAATGCCGTGAGAACCATATGGATAGGAATTTGAGTATGTGTGAATGTGTGTGTGTGTGTGTGTGTGTGTGTGGATGTTATATACAATGTATACAGGAAAATGAAAAAAAAAATAACAACGGATGAGATAAAGGAAATATGGCATCGCAAAGAAATGTGAGATGACAGTGTTCGTGAATATATGGGGGAATAAACGCCTTCGGACCCTTTGACGCCGTTGTCATGCACCGTTTTTTGCTGTAACAGGGTAGGCTGGTGGGGAGGATGCCTCAGTTGTGACATCTTCGGCTGAACGAATCTGGTGCCCAAGATCGAGAATGGAAGTGGCCGCGAAAAGAGGGTGTGTCGCTATGGTGAAGAATAGCAGTGTTTTTCTTATTTCCCGTCTTGGACAAACGACCCGAATCTGCTCGAGAAGCAGATCCCACCTATGCGAATATCAAGATATAGAAATTCTTGGGGCCCCGAAGCTGTAAACGGCAGAAAACAAATGAATATGGGGTAATCGAGAGAACAAGACCCAGAACATAAAAGATCTAACAGGGATTAGAAAAGAAACGAGGCATGGCGCTTAATCATAACCAGCGCCACGTTGCCAAGGGCTATAAGGGAGAAATAAGCATTAGCATCGGTGAAACTCTCACGGTAAGTGTTAGCTTATTGTAACATACCTGGCATTGTTCTGTCTCCTAAATCCTGAAGGGCTGGCGTTGTTGTTGTTCCTGAAGCTCTCCGCAAATGGGCTCTGTGGCCTGTTCATCATACCCGGTGGGCTCTGGTTGCTGCCAGGGAACAGAGGTAGAGACGGGTTAACGGGCGACTGAGGAGGAGGATAACTGCTCTTCTCGTTGTGAAGCGAGAACTGGGAGCTAACGGGGTGCATGCCCATGTTGTTCGTGCGGCGCTGAAGGGAAGCTGAAGAGAGCGAGGCATTGTCGTCATCCAAGTCTAGCTTCGACTGGAAGCCAAGCTTGTCTCCTCGGGCGGTGGCCGCAAGAGCGTCAAGTTCGGTGGTGGTGGTCAACTGAGTCTGTGACTTCATGAACGAGGCACGGTCGTCGGCCATGAACTGGTACCTGGCATCGGGGTTCTTGCGGAAGAACACGAGCGTGGTGGAAATAATCAACGTGAGAAGGAGGATGAGGGAGAAGGCGGCGTTGAGGATGAAGAGGACAACACCGACGACACCGACGACGAGAAGAGGAGCGCCGAAAACGTTGGTGAAGATGAGAAGGAAGATGGCGTTGAGGAAGTTGATGGCGCAGATGGCAATGTTGAACGAATTGGTTCGCTTGTCCATCCAGGGTCGGAGAACGCTAGCGGCGATCAGGGCGGCGGCCTCGATGAGAATGAAGGCAATCGCCTGAGCGACGTTGGCGCGCTGGGCAAAGGCGACGAACATGCCCTTGATGAGCAGGTATCCGAGTAGGGGTACGACGAAGTAATAGGCCGAGGCACGGTACTGGATGTAAAGGAAACCCCACTTGTTGAGAACCTCGAGATTGGAGAAGAGGATGTAGGCCGGGTTGCGATGGGTTGTGACAGACTGACGCGCAATGAGAATGACCTTGCTAGAGGCCCAACCCAAAGTAATGCAGATGCCGAAGAAGAAGAAGACAGCTAGAACGATCTCGGCAGGCGAGTCGTTCTGAGTAAACTCCCAGAGGCAGAGAATAGTGAGCTGCGGGAAACCGATGAGCGCGGTGCGGAAGAGAATACCCTTAAGGACAGTCTTCCAACCGTTTCGGAACTCGAGGAACTTGTCGCTCTTCATCCATTGCTTCTTGGCCGCGAGTTCGCAGACACCCTTGAAGGCGAGGACGCCGAGAACAGTCAAGATGACGAAGAGACAGAAGAAAGTCAGGCCCGTCATGAAAAGGTTAGTAGTCTCAATCTTGGCTCTGAAAGCGACACGCTGGATACCAAAGACAACAAAACGGCCGTCGCTCGTCTGGATGTTATTCCTGGGCTGGATGGCGCGGGGAAGCATGGCCTCGGCACGCTTGAACAGGTTGACAGCATTGGCAGCGGTCTCGAGGGAACGTTTCTGGACCTGGACGGAAATAGTGGTGAGAGTATCGAAGATGGTCGCGGGCTTGCCGCCGGTGGCACGCTGGTACCAGGTGAAGATGTCCTGCATGAAGCTGACTCGAATGATACCCATAGACCACATGAAGTTCTGGACCCAAGCAGCGACGATGGGAGGAAGATGAACGCTGGTAAGACCGAGAATAGCCTGAGCCTGGAAGTAGCTGAAAAGGGAAAGAGCGTTGGCGGCGATGTGAGCGGCGGTGTTCGAGTGGCCGAGACCAGAAACAACGGCAGACGCGCTCAGAGCAAGACCGGCAATGATGGCAGTGGCCCACTTGACGCCGAGCAAGTCGACCGTCTTTCCGTTGGAAACATCGGCCTGGACACAGGCAACGCTCTCGCCGGTGTCGGTCTTGTTGACAAAGACCTTGACGGTGGCGTCCAAGTCGGGAATGGTGTAAGCGATGCCGGGAATCTGCTTGACATCCTTCTGCTCGATCTGCAAATTGAAGGGAGGAATGGCGAGCTTTCCACGCTTCATGGGGCAAAGACCAATGAGGTCAGTCTCGCAAGGGTTGATCGTCTTCCGCATGATCTCATATCCGTAGGCGGTGATGGAAATGTCGAAGACAACCATGCCCTCGACCGTGATGGTCGCAACCATGTCGATACTAGCAGTACCATTGTTGGGGGTGAAGACGACCTGGAACAGACTGGCACTGAAACCGGAGGCTTCGGAGCATGGGTTCAGCGAACTCGACACGAGCATAGGCTCGGCCGTGATCAGAGGAGCGAAGAAGGAGACAAGGCATAGCAGTGGTGTTAATAACCTCATCTTGGCGGTAGATGGCTTAGGGGCCGATTACTCGATGTTGTGAGTGATCGAGGGAAAGGGCGGCTAGACGACGAAGAGATTCGATGCAAGGCACGGTAATCGCCGCTCTATTTCTCTTTTTCTTATTTGTTATTCCTTTCTCAAGGTGACATCAACTATGGGGAGTAGGATATCGTTAATCGGCGTTCGTGAATGTTGTTGTCGAGACGCTCGCGGATGAATCGGGGGGGGAAACGGGCTGGCAGAACTCCGAGCTTCTTACGAGTTGGTCATTCGGTCGCCCAAAATCGAACAAATCTAGCGATGGCGGGTGTTCGACCGTTTATTCTCGCTCTTCTTGCTTAGGAACGCTCGGGATTGGGATTTCGAGTATCGCCGGGGGGAGGTTGCTGGTTCTCAACCACTCCTATTTCGATAGGGGGCTGAGATAAACGAATGACAGCGGCTAGGGATAGGATTAGAGGGGGCAGTCGACGACTCGCGGAAATAGAGGTCGGGAGGGAATAGAAAGAAAAAAAAAAGAAGATAAAAAGAAGGTCGAGAATGTGGTAAGAAAAGGCCCTCCGTATCAGTCGGTCGACGACGTGCTCGTGGATCGCGGTAAGAATTCGCAGGAGGGACGATTTCGAGAATGGGAAAACACGAACGAGTGTGGTGATGGTGTGGATGAATTAGGTTTTGGAAGGGGAGTGGTTTCGGGGAAGGCGGATTTTGAGATCAGGGAACGGGATGAGCACAACTGCACTGGGAATCTGGGACGGGGCAAGAAAGGAAAACAGGAACAGGAGACAAATGTGGAAAGGAGGGTACATGTACTTGTATACATTGAACTTGCCCACATGTACGAGGTACAGGTTATACGAGGGCTGGTCTGGTGTTTACTTTTACCGGTTGCGTCGCACTTGGTAACGGAGGTATATGTACACGTGCAGTCTAGGGAGGTCGCTGAAGTGTGGCCCGTGGAGACCACTCTTAGCGCACAGTCTTTGACTTCTAAGTGCAAACAGTGTACTTCGTACACTACTCTGCACACAACACTCCTTGGGTTGTGTACAGTATGGGGAACTCTCTGGGCATCAATTTGATCAAAAAGATGTTATGCGACAATTTAGGGGGGTGGGTGCTTGAGCTCAAAGTACGACAAGTACCGTCTCCAAAGCTCCAATGGCTGGATGCAGGGACGACTGGACCAGTGGCGGGTCATAGACGAGCCAAGAGCCAAGAACCAAGTTGGGAAGGAAATCAAATGCAGAAAATTGGAAGGGGGCGCAGGGGAGAAAAGGTAAATAATGCTACGGATGTACATTTAAATTCCCACGCGTCATTTACAATACTCGAGACTACTAAAATTAACACTACAACACTGCATTGATAAAAGTATATATATGTATCAATTTACGGACTCAGGGGTGTTTTTTTGTAGCCTTCTAACCGAGATACCGGCAACTTGTCGTCACCTTTATCGACATTGACACTCATCCATCATCATAACAGCGACTTGCCTGTCCAATAACCGCAAAAAGGGAGCATGGAAGTGTGACATTTCCCGTATCCCTTCGATGGATCCCCGTATCCCACCGTGTTTCCCCTCCCCATGTCTTCCGTTAGCAAAACGGGCTGCTGCGTAATTTTAGTCCGACAGCGACACTAGCCAGACCGAGACGCGGGCGGATCAATGGTTGCCATCGCTGAGCCCGTGACGACAGCTGATGACCACCCGGCCAACCCGGGCGGCAAACCTCAGGTGGTGTTCGCGTCACCACAAAAGTGAGCGTAAGGGAAGGGAACGTCGTCAATGGTGAAAATCAAATCAGAAAAGGGAAACAAAGGAGCTGAAGAGCAGCAAGGGAAATCGAAACGGGCAGAAACGGGCGGCTGTTCAGAGATCGACGGGCGGCCAGCCAGCGGACAGGTTTCGCGAACTCGCTAGACCTGGCGGGGCATCTCCAGACAGTTGACGTCGCAGCACAATGCTCGGCGCTTGGGGGGAGAGGGGCCCGACCGCTTTTGGCGATGCGAGATGCGAGATGTGTGGGGACGATGTCGATATTAAGATGTGGATCTTGTCCCTTGATCACTATTTCCACAAGACGTGGATACTTGAGTTAACGGCGCCGGGTTTGGCCCATGTTTTTTTTTTTTCCTTTCCCAGTGACGGAGAAGGGGTCGTATTGATCTGAATATTTCAGCACTGCCACGATTTCCGGTGGGAGCTCGTTAAATACGACTGGGTTTAATTCGCGTCCAGTCAAACATCATTCAATGCTCCGAAGTAGCCTGGGAAGAATACGGCATTACGAAGTACGAAGTGCACAGAAATAGGAATTGCATGTTCCTGTGGTCTTGGGGCCTGGCAATTACGAGAATTTCATGTCTTATAATCTCTTGGCTCCGCAAAACTACGAGGTGCGTCGTCGTCGATCGAGAATCGAGGTCGAGAAGGCCTACTTAGTAGTTTATCTCGTACTCCGTAGGTTCGTTAGCACTCAGCCAGAGGCATGGACCAGGTGCTTTGTTTAAGCTTTTCTTCTGAAGCACGAGCGATCAAATGCAGCACAGCACATGCCTGTCCTTGCGGTGCCATTTTAGTCTGAGAGCGAGGGCGTGACGCCGGAAGCAATAATCCCTAAATCAAAATTCAGTGCAGCAGAGTGTTTGAGACTCTCAGTCGCTCCCGCTCACAAAACCGAACACTGCCACTTTCTTGTGGCAGCGAATCCCGGTTCTCAAACATGTCGCAAAAAAGAGGACATGGAGACATGGAGGGCCCCTCCATCTGACATGCTACCCTCCTCGGATCAGTTGCTGCGGCTCATTTCTTCGTCATCTCCAAGGGATTGGCTCTCGGAGCTCTTTGTTCGAGAATAGCATTTGAGGGCCATGGATTCCGAGCCTACCTCATTTTGCACTTTGATGGACCGGTCTGGTTGCCACATGGCTGATGTCGACAAGAACTTCCAGCTCGTGTCATCCAACTTTGAACTCTCTCGCAAGAGGCTGATGGCGGCGAACATCAGAACAGGTCTGCCTGATAAACAGGCACGGCCACCGTTGAGTTTCCCCCTTCTCTCCTTTCCTTAGGAAAAAGGGAAAAGGGAAGGTTGTTTAAATAGCAACAGGCCATTCAATAGGCAGCTCTGTCAGAGCCGGGGGCGACAGGCCAGCTTGGCGCCAGCCTGGCTGAAGCTCAACCTAAGTAAGAGTGAGGCCCCTAAACCGAGACAACGAACTCTAGCGCCAGAACTTGTCTCATCAATGAAGCAAAACTCCTCCGACATTCCTAGCCCCCATCACTGGAAGTTACGGATCCACACTAGAGAGAGTATTAATGTAGTGCATACGTTGGGATCTGCGAAGTAACAGGAGTTGGGCCAAAAGCTGGACTTGATGGATCAGAAGCGGAGCCAATCCTCAATCCTACTTCGTAATACTTGGATCCCCATCACTGGCACCAAGAGCAGTACGAGTCTACAGAGTACGAGGCAGGAACCCGTGTACTCCGTAGACTCCTAGTTTATTTGAATCTAGTCCGCTTTTCCCTTTCTATTCTTTCGAACTCTTTAGGGACTCCGGTCCATCTAAAATACCCCATGATTTTTCACCTTTCCTTCCCCAATTGAACCAATTCTGCCTCGCGACGGACCCTTTAAATCGGGGAAGGCCAGCGATCAGCCTCAAAAAGGGATCGGAGGGATGGGTAACGCTGCACCACGCTGCAGACCGTTTCTCAAATTCCGTAGATCCTGCTTTCTTGGACCGTCCTGAGCCTGAGGTAACACATGCAGAGGGGAAAAGCTTGGCTCGATAAGGGGGTATTGAGCTATCTCAATCCAAACTGATTCAGTTCTGCTTGGCCACTCTCGAGGAAACCCAAAAAGCATTCAGCAGTCAAGTTTATGCGTTGCGAGCGGCATGGTATGCCAGCAATATAAATATGTATCTACTTCATTTATATCCATGGCTTCGGTTTCCGAGAGAGAAGAATATCCGGATAACAAAGGGAAGATTAATTTAATTATTCCTATCGACTAGAAAAGAGAAAGGAAAGGGAGGGAAAGCTAAATAGCATCCGAACCACGGATCATATCAGGTAGAAAAATATGGTGCAACGGTCGAGGCATTTAAAGATTGATCCAACATGACCAGACATCACCACTAGTTCGCCACTGTCGCCAGTCTCGCCAGTCTCGCCAAGACCGCAGGCAGGATCACGACAATTCCTTCCATTGGCCTAAGCGGATACGGGAAACCAGACCTTCCGATCTCCTTTGCCTCCATGTGGTCATCAATTGATCGTACGGAGTAGACTCTGATGATTTCTCCTCTCAGTCTTCCTGCGACCTACGTCACCAGATCGAACTCAACATGAATTGGATCCTCCCTGCCTTTGATTGCTCTCGGTAAATGGCTGGCGTGTCCAAGTCCAAGATGGCACTGAGTAACACCCCTGCATGACGTGCCGTGAGTTGCCCGCTCTTCTCTTCATCGGCGGGCGGACGAACCCAAATCAACTTGCTGCTCCATTTCCTTGCCGATCTGCGAAGGTGCAGAAGCGAGACCACCGCATAATATACCAAATATCACTTGGTTGCTTGATTATCTCCTCGGCGCCCGCGGTGCTTACTAGACAACTAAAGAAATGCCGACGCGAAAACATAACCCAACTTCTCAGCGGCTTTAGAGATCCTTCGTACAAGTCTGGTGATGCTAAGCAGCTCATGGTCTTTGTCTTATTCAACGTAATCTAGATGCTAATAATACAGAGACTGGGCTCGGGTAAGAGGATTCCTGAGCCGGGAGATGTATTGTTGTTTTCATTCCGTGGAAAGAGGTAACTCCATTATCGCCATGCACCATTCCATACCAAACATGATGGCAGAAAATAACAAAAATCAAGAAAATCAACAATTAGACATAACTTCGGTATATGATCAAGAGGGTAGAAGCCCGCTGCGTTCCCAGGGGGAGTGGCAATCAAGACGCTCTGATGGCACCTCAAAACTCCACCCAGTTCGTCTCCCACGGCTTATTCGATTCGAGAAACTTCGTACCATGTCTATAATTCCCCGTAAGTTCCTCCTGATCCACACCGCAATGCGTCTGTCCGTCCCTGCCCTGGAACCAGCCCAACCCGTACGTCTTGCCCAGCTTCTCCAGCCTAAGGTCCATCTCGGCATGGCTCAGCTTCGACGTGCCGACGAAATCGTACAGCATCTTGCTCTGATGTATGTACGCGAGCACCGAAGCGATCGTGTTAGGTTGTCGAGGCAGGAACGGGTGCCGTCTGCGGACGTACACGAGAGTGGACACGATGGCGAAGTACAAGAGGATCAGAGCCGCCGCCGCGAGGGAGACCCAGAACGACAGGATGGTCTCCTGGCCCGAGTTGATTGCGTCGTCGTCGGCTTTGTCGCCGGGCTTGATGACCACTCCGAGGAAATTGCGCCCGTCCACCGTCGCTAAACTTGTCAGCAGCACCGTCAGCACTTCGGCGATGACCGATCCGCAACCGACGAGGCACATGACGTTGTCTCCATTCATGAAGGCTCGCCACGGCATGTACGCAAACGGCATGGCCGTATAATCGAGCGTTAGCGCTCTAGACGGCGCGTGTCGACGAGACAGGATATAAAAGGGTTCCATCATGCGCACATCGGTGTCCAGCGTTCCCCATCCGAGCTTGATACAGACTGCAAGGGCTGTCACTACCCACGGAGCTTTGTCCGTCACAACCGTGGCCGGCGTGAATACGACGGCCGGTATAAAGCCCAAGAACAGAACTACGCCGATGATGAACGGAGCGTAGCCGCCCGCGCGAAGCATGAGCGGGTGTGGGTTCTCCGAAAGGTAGGTATGCTGAAACCTATCCTCATCCTGCTTCAGAGACGATACGGGGTTTTCGTCGTACGGCGCGAGGGCCGAGTTTCGGAGAATGTATCGCCGGCATTTTAGCCTCTTGTGAATGTCTTCGTGCTTTGCGGTGTCCATGTCCTTGAAATCCATAAGGATATGGCAAACTACCGCCATCGATGCGAGTCCGGCGATCCCCTTCACATCGGAAAGGAGCCCGGACCTCCTGGTCTGCAGCAGGTAAAATAGTATCGAGGCGCAGAGAGCGCAGATCGTCAAAGTGGTAGTCAAGAGCCTCGACCAGGTTGCGTTTATAATCACCGACTTTTCAAAATCGGGGTTCTCTTGACGCGTCTGCTTGTCTGGTGTTAGAAGGATAGACGCTGCACCGAATGTCGGGACGAGGGAGATGGCGAGCACGGAGCCAAACGAAGACACAGCCACCGCGTAGTGCTTCAACTTCAGCGCACGGAACGGCCGCAAGAAGGTTTTGCTAGTGATGTAGTCGACATTGATGGATTCGCCCGCGAGAGCACCCGTCTCCCTCGAGAGCTGGTAAAACGCCTCGAGTCGCTTCACGTCGTAATCTGTTACTTGCCACAGCACACCGTAAGTAACCGATATGATGGTAGGCAAGAACTTGATTGCAAAATAAGCACCCGGGTTAATCTGGTCCGGCGTTGTGAACTTGATCAAAGCCTCCCTTTTCGATATTTGGTAGATAAACTCTTGCGCGACTGCGAGGCCGAGTGAAAGAACAACCAAGAGCGACAGATAGGGCCATCTCATGGAGAATGGCTTCCAATTGGGTTGGGGGTAAAATATTTCGGTCGTCGTTTTCGGCGGTGGCGGCGGTGGTTTTTTATTACCATTTTCATCCTCGTCTATACCTTCGGGCCCGACCATAGCACTTATGTCCACCCCAGTCGGCTCATCGATGACAAGCTCGATAACCTGGCCTCTCCGGTTCGCCTCGTCCTGGCCGAGATCTCTTAAGAACGCGCTTCGGGTTTGCGGTTGACGTGCGGTTAGTCCGCGCGTTAGGGACCGCTGGAGCCTCACGGGCTGGCTGAGGAGTTGGGAGCCGAAAACACGCGTATCCATCTTGAGGCCGGTCCCCAATCCTCCGGTGAGATGCCCCTTCGCCTCCTCCTCTTGTAGCTTCCGGATGAATTCAGCATCCTGAAATCCCATGGGGCCTAAGGTCGAAGTGGGATCGAAAGCCGGCGAGTCAGGGCTACTTGGGGTACGAAGCGGCTCGCGGCTTGGATCTTGCCCCATTGGCGCCGCTGACTTTAGGAGCGAGAGGTCGTACTCTTCCTCGGCAATGGCTTCATGTTCGCCCGTGAAAGCCAATGAGTAGCCGCCGCGAACACTATTGCGGTTGCCCCTGGATCGAGAGTAAGATAGAGAGGTTGCTGGTGAGACGGGCTGATACCCATTGTTGGATTGAAAACCGCCTGCCCAGGACGCCGTGGGTGTTGCTGGTGAGTTGTGTCCCGCGGAATTGTACGTCGAGGGGGAGTAGGCAGTGTTGCTTGAAGGGTGCGGATCGTAGTAAGACTGCAGTGATACTATAGATTCCCTTCCCTGGAGAGGTCGACCCTGGCTATCGAACTGAGACTGAAGGGACACGGCCGAGTGGCTGGGCCGCAGGTCGGCGCTGCTCGTAGCAATCGAGGCGCTTGGGGTGCTGTAGCCATACTGGGAGTTCAAAGACGTCGAAGATGGAGACGTTCCTATATGTGCGCTGGTGTATGAGGACGGAGTTGGTGGTATCGAAGAAGATGGTGAGAATGCAGGTACGGAATTTTGGGGACGCGGCGCTGGCGGGGGCGGGGGGTTGTTCGACTGGCTCGACGCGGACGCCGAATAAGTTTGCTGCTGCGGTGCGGAAGTTCCCTGGTCAAAGGCGAGGTGGTCGATAGAGATGTCGGCAATATCAGAGAAGCTCGTAATGCGCGAGCTAAAAGAGCTGGTATTTGGCGGCTGACTGGGGAATCGCGGGTCACTCGAGCCGGGCTGGCCCGAGTTGTTGTACCAAGACATGCCCTCCGTCTTTACGCGGTCATGGCTACACAGGGAGCTACACACAGAGGGTTCGGTGTTTATAGAAGGGAAGGCGGGAAGGTGAGAACTTTGAGGGTCGAGGTTGGCTTCAGGTTATGAAAAACGAATGACAAGGCAAGGCTCCAAGGCAGGGAGAAAGGAGGTCTCGACGGGTTCGAAGGTAAGTGAAGGAGGACGAGACCGTTCCACGGCGGACTAGAACCTCCCCATAAAGCAAAGGCAAGGGAATACTTCGTAATAACTCGATGTGTAGTGCCAGAGATCGAATTGCATTTCTTGGAAGAGAAAGAAAGAGAGAGTCAAGAGAGGAGAAAAGAAGAACGAGGCGAGCAAGCAAGGGAGGCATGGATCGAATGGATCGGCCTGGGTTCAAGCGGCCCTAGTCCTCGTCCGCCGCGCTAAGGAAAGAGCGCTTGAAGTGGACGAAGTAGGGAGGATTTGAGATCAATGGCTGGGGTCTGTAGTTCAACAGACCAAGTCCAACAACCATCCGCGCAGGACGATTCAAGGTTGTATTCTCTGCCCTACAGAACCGGGAAGAGGTACTTCGTACAATTGTAAAAATAGTTGAGTGGTGGAGGGGGGGAGCGGGGCGTAAAACTACTGGACTTGGCAGCAGCTTAAAGCGCGACGAAGAGCGCTCAATGTTCAAAGCTCGTTATTTGCTCGGTGCGAAGTACGAAGTACTGTACACCAAATATTGCCTGGTCGATACGCTCTTCTCTGGTATCTGGTACAGTGGCACCCTTGTATATTCAAGGACGACCACCAGGCTGCAGGGGCCAGGACGCCCTGGTTCATCTGGGTCCATTCGAGGTTAAATACTTGGTCTTGGTTGGCTGTGGATGCCGCTGCGGGGAGAACAACAGCGATGTTGAACCTGGCTGCGACTTGATCTGGGATTGCGATTGCACGAAGTAACCATCAATATTGAACTATTGATCTAGTGACGTAGCGTACGAAGAATGAAGTCCAGATCAATCAATAGCATCAATAAACAGGAAAGCATTGATTGAGCTCGAAATGCCCAGGATGTCGGGCGTTTCACAGGCCGCTTTACCACTTGTTCCCCCTCGTAATACTGCATTGAAGAGCCTGGCATTACTCGTATCCAGTCAGTCTTGAACCATTTGACCTTTACATAGATCTGTAGTATTACTTCGTAGCAGGCCTGGCTGGCCGAATCGGGTATGCAGCGCGTCCAGCAAATAGCAGGTGCGAGTGCCACGGCGAGACACGCTCGAATCTTGATTCTTCTTTGCTTCTCCAGATGTCGGATCCTCGGCAGTCCCTTGTCCCCCTGGTTGTCTGTCCATTTCTACCCGCATCGCAACGCAGCAAATGCTTACGACACTCCGCATTTCACGATTCGATTCCGACAATGTAGGTTCAGCGCCAGTTTAGACGACGTCGTGAACTAGTGTAGTGTCCAGACTCTATTACTTCGTAAATAATATGCTCCTTTCAGTCCATCACTTTGCCTCTCAAGCCTCGACTCCTATTAATCTTAAAAGGCCCGGTTCTTCGGAATTTACTAGCCCTGCAAGTTAGTGTGCTGCACGAGTGCCGCCAATTCTGACCAGCTCACTCACCAATACCCTTCTTCTGGTGACGATCTTTTTGCGTGACAGCGGTTACCAAGGCTCAGGACTCCCAGGGGCATCATTTCGCCCCCTGTCCAGTTTCCTCAGTCTTGGGTCTCTGTGACAGTTTGCGATCGGATGAGAATGCCGGTCCACGTGACCATGTTTCCATCTTGGTCAAGAGGTGACGGCTGGAGGCCGTTGATGGCTTCACTTGGAGATAGTTTCGAAAAAATGAGGATATCGAATGGCGCCTCCCTCTATAAGGTCCAAGGTAGATAGATTTGTGGGAGTCGCGTGCCTGGAACTCGCATCAATGTTTCCACATTCTAGTATCGTTGAATCATTGAATCACATTTCAGAGGACTGTGGGCGCCCTGCAGCATCAATGTGCTTCCAATGAAGGCAAAGGGAGTCAGATTTCTTCATCCCATCATCCTATCATCCCATCATCCCACTCTCCCATCCTTGAGCCAACAATCAACATAAATTAAACAATTCTCCCCGACGTACAGTCGGTCTTCTTATTGCTCCTCCCGCCCATTCGGGAGCGGCAGGAACATGGACACCGCACGGCATCAATGCACGTGAGGAGGCTTTTTACTTACCCGAGATGTGTTTCGTTTCGTCTGTTCCCCCTTCATCCAATAAACCGGATGATTGCTCCTGCAAGACTGCTGAAAATCCTCCGGCTCCCTCCTCGTGGACATTTCCAGAGCTGCCAGGTCCATATGGTTCCCTCATCTATCCCCGCCGCGGAGTTGGAGGGGTTCCAAGGGCAGTGAGGAGCCAGAGCGCCGGATGTGGAAATCAAATTGATTCGTTTCAATTCCCGCCCTCGACGCATATAGATCGGTTCTCAAAAGCGGCTTCGACTCTGGGTATCCGGCAGAATTCAACTGCCTGTAACGAACGAGTTTCACAAAGCCGGCCGCCACTGGGCACATATCGAGTAAGAGATACATGTATCTGTGTGTGCTCGCACCAGGAAGAGAGAGTGTGTGTAAGTAGGATGGGAATTCATGAATATGATAGCAACCCTTAGATTCACTTCCCCTTTCCCCCTCTTTCAGACACCCTCTTTTTATCTTCAAGGGGAGTATGAACTAGCATGTCAAAAGGATAATTGATGAAGAAGATTGGGTATGTCTCCGTTCTTATATAGGTGGAGGGTTCTTATCCTTTTCACGATATGCATTCTTAGCACGACTTCACTTACGTGGTTCTTGCTGTTCTTTTATCATGCGGCTATAAAAGATCTTCCCACTTATGCCATATATCCATAGGATGATGTTTCGTCTGACGCCTTCCTCTAAACTTGTTCCCGTCGCCATTGTTTTTTTTCCTCCATTCGTTTGTAAACTTGTCCTCGTTGACCGCTTTCTCGAACCACCCGTGGTGACGATCTACTGCCATCTTGACCTTGCAAAGACTATGTCCATTGTCTATGAGCCTATCTAGATGAAGCTGGCTCTCGCGGTGTACAATCGCTCATCGCATGTTCCTCATTTGCGCTCTCTGTCATCGTTTCATCGTGAAGAAGTTGACGCACCATCGAACTACAATTCCTTGAGATCTCCATTACCAGGAAGGACTCTAACTTCCCTCCAACTTCGTTGACGCACTCTATAAATAGATAGCTACTTTGGGTAGCTACGCTTCCACATCTCACATTCCCCTCACTCTGCCCCTCAAGTCACACAATGTCAAGATCAACCGCACCAGACAGCCCAGCGTCCATCGTATGGACAGAGGAGGAGAAGCGATACCTCCGCGCCATGCTACGCCTCGACTTCCTCGAGACAAGCGCGACATCAGAGCTCCGAAGGGCCCTGACCATGAGACGGCCGAACGGCGGAACCGGACCCTCTTCACCGCAGAACCACATCCGGAACAACGATAGCAAGCCCCCGGCAGGAGAGTTCAGGGTGCTTGTAATCGGAGCTAAGGGCACAGGCAAGACGTCGATTCTTACAAGGGTATTTTACATGTCTCCCTCCTACCGTCCAGTTGTTTCCTTCCATCGAGGCGCAATCTACATGTTTCTCTCCGACCGCTAATCTGCCAATGCTAACCACTCGTCATTCTCCCTTTCTGTCTCACATAGATCTGCAAAGGCCGCCTCCCCAACCCAGACGAACCACACGACCCGTTCTACGACCAAGGCTGCCGCCACGTCACAGAAATCGACGGCCAAAACTACACCGTCGACGCCCTCGAAATGCCCTCCAAGCACCTCTGGCGCGACGACCTTGTCCAACAAGCCATCAACATCACCGAAGCAGCCATCCTCGTCTACGACATCACGGACCCGGACTCCCTCCGGCTCGCCCGCGGCCTCCACGACCTCATCCGGGACACCATCTCCGGCGGACCCACCACCACCGCGGGACAGCCCTCCAACCCCACGGCGTTGCCGAACGCTGCCGCCCGGGAATACGCCCTGCTTTTGGTGGGAAACAAATCGGACGACGAGGCGGCGCGACGCATCGCGTACTCGGATGGCTCCAAGGTAGCTACCTCATTCCACATCAAGACGGGCTTCATGGAGGTCTCGGCGCGGACGGGAGACCAAATCACCTTGCTTTTCCCGAAGATCGCGAAGGAGATATTGACGCTGAGGTCTATGAACCAGCAGCGGAAGGAGTTTGCTGAGAAGATGGAGAGGATGAGGATCGAGGCGCAGGAGATGCAGGCGAAGAGGAAGCAGGGACTTTGGAAGAGACTTAGTCGGCCTTTCTTCCTGAGGAGGGAGGTGGCTCAGATTTGAGCGTTGTGGATTTCTATATTGGGCTTTTCCCCCTCTTCCTGTTTCTTTTCCTTTGTATTTTCCTATTTGGCCAATCGAGGGGTCTGGGGTATATGGTATGGCGGTCTTTTTTTTTTTTTTCCTTTTCTTTTGTTTTTGGCGTTGTGAAGTTGGTATTATTCTCAGACTGTTGGTTTCCTCCCACTCCTTGATACGGCCTAGCCTATTCGTCGACTCCCTTTGTCTAGTTGACATGATAAATACCCCAGGAAACAAGGACATCTCCATGAAGGTTACTTTGAATTTCTCGTCTATTATTCCCCATCCTATGTCTATTTAAGAAACCATGACCAAAACCTGTCTATATCCATTTCCTTTGTCGTATGAAGAAAAAAAAAAAACCCAATCCCTCGCTTGACATTTGATGTCTCTAGGCCGCACACCCTCTGGAAATATTAATGTATAACCATTCTGCCAACCTTCTATTCTCCGTCTTCTTCCCCCGTGCTCCTTCTGGGGTTCGGCTGATTGGTGTCATCTGACAACCCCGCCGCCCTCAATGACGCCCCCTCCCAATCCAATGTTAACCCATCCATTTAATTCGGCAGTAGTGGGAGCGAGAGTCTATAGTAGTATTGAAAGAGAAAAGAAAAATGAAAAGAGTTGGCGTGATGGAGAGAAAGAGAAGCGTCTATGTGTATGTAAGGTTAGGCGAACCAAACCTCCAAGGATATGGTGAGGACATAAATGAGGTAAGGTATGAGAGAGAACAAATGAGTGGCCACCTCATTAGAGCGGGCTTTGGTGAAGAAGGGACAGGCTTTGTGTCGACGAAGAGACTTCCTCAAGTCGGAAATGATGGAAGCACGAAGATTATGAAAACATCTTGTTTGGTCCTAACGACGGGTGGACGGGCGGATGTGTGTATGAGTGTATGTGTGCCCCGAGTTGACACAGAGAGCAGGGACCAGACCGCACCCGCGTTTCCGCACAAATGAATGTGCGCCCATAGCTATGTTTCATATCTCAGCTCTCCAGATATATCAAAACATTACTAAAACGTTCTTCGAGTTATACGGACAGTAACCGTACATGTCTTCAGGTCGGGGTGAATCTAGCGGAGGACGAATGCGCACTTCTCCTCTTGTTGATGAAGTCCTGGACACTGAAACGCTTTTTCTGCGACACCGGCGGTGTATCCGCCGCTTCAGGACTGCATTTTCCGTCTTTGGATTTGTGTGTGTGACAGCAGCAGCCGACGGCGGAGTGCAGGAAGAAGGCCGTCACTGTAAGGAGGGCGGGGATCCACATAGATGCCAGCATCGTAGCACTAAGGTCAACGCCAATGTTGAGCTCCGATTGCAGCGTGAGTGCGTATTTAGCTGCAACGCTGAAGACGGTGGCAAGGACCGTGGCGCCGCCAACGAGGGTGCAGGCGAGGAGAGAGAAGGCGACGATGGGAATGCACCAACCCCTCGATCGGAGGGCGAGGGGCGATATGAACATCAGAATGAAGCAAAGGATGATGCCCACGATGAAGAAAGTGAACATGACTTGCTGGCCAAGTCGGAGGAGGTCTAGAATGGTGAGGACCTGTGTGGGCAGGGCGATCTTTGCGCCGGCGAGGAGCTCGTCCATGAGGATCTGGACGGGATTGAACCAGTAGAACCTAACAGGCGTAGAGCAGAATACGATCCCCCTAAGAAAAAAGATATCGTCAGCACGCTCAACTCATCGATATTGTAAGTAATAGTGGAAGTTTGACATACTCGTCGTTGTAGCCCTCGCAAAAGTTCCAGAGCCCGACCTGGTAAAAGTCATGGAGCCCCAGACTCCGGGCGACGGAGTTGAGGAGGCCAGCATTTGGAGCGTCCAGAGGGATTACATTAGCAACCTGGAGTTTGAAGAAGAAGAGGTCTCTCAGGACAGCCTTGTCGCTCGTGTTGCCGATAATGACGAGTATGAGGAATATTACAGAAATAAAATAGCTGCTGGAGGCGACGTAGACGGCATTTCTCCGGTGGTCCGTCATGGTAGACTCGGGAGACGGAGGCTATCGTGTGCGGCAGGAATCAGACGGTAATAAGATGTCGTTGAGAGGAACAATGGATTGTCGTGTGGGGAGAGTTTTAAACCGGAGCTCAAAGGCCTCGTCCTTTACCTGAAAGGAGGCGCGGTGTTGATATCAAGAACATAGACAAAACTGGTTGTGTAAGAGGTCCAAACAAAAAGAAGAAGAGAGCTCAAAGAATAAGAAGAAACGACATAGACACGACTGTTCTATGTGATCTATTGAACACTTCCCAGCCCTAAGATAGAGGAACTTGGATTGATCAAAAAAAGACTTTGGACTCTTCGCGATCAAGGAGGTGCGGGACCAGGGTCTGGGTCTTGCGCGAACGGATCTAAATTTGAACAGGTGCTCGGATCCAGAGGTCATTCGTCAATGGGCCGTTTGGTAAAATAGAAACAAGGCTGACCAGAATAGCAATGTGATCAAGGATGGGTATGTGTGAGTCTCTACTCTGTACTTCGCGGATAAGAAGGGAAGGTGGGCAATCCTTGGGCGAGAACGAGGGTGGTCGCCTGGCTCACGGGAGCGACATCGAATGCAGAGTGGATGCGATGTCAGCGGGCTTGTGTTTCCATAGGCGCGGACTCATGCAGTAGACGGTCTCAGAGGCTTCCAGGATTGTGGGTGCGAGGGTGACGCTCGGCCTACCTTGTGACCCAGAGGGACCGTTGGTTGTTGTCGGCGTCTGGTCAGGCGAAGGAGAGGCGCTTCTGCGTCAAGCAGGTTGAATGAATGACGATTCACTGGATGAGGATGCTCGAAGCTTCAATTCAGTGTTGGGATGGACAGGAACATTGAGAACAGGGGGGGCTGAGTCAGCGGGGCTCTTCGTTGCCATTGTCATTGTCATTGTCCCAAGTCATTTGCAA
This sequence comes from Scedosporium dehoogii, assembly GCA_002812735.1. Lineage (NCBI taxonomy): Eukaryota > Fungi > Ascomycota > Sordariomycetes > Microascales > Microascaceae > Scedosporium > Scedosporium dehoogii. The sequence continues at coordinate 82,589 of PGIR01000171.1, forward strand.
AGGTACATTTGATCAGTTCGATCCGTGCCCAAAACAAGATTGAACATTGAGCATCCTGCTGGCACGAAGTTGTGTAGCATTGACGGTGTTGACTACACAGCTTTGAGGTGAATGGCCCGAACTCTACTTGTACGATGTCGAAGCAAGCTCTGTGAACGAATCGATAATACAGCTCGGAACACGGCAGTGCTCCCCGCCCGAACGAGAGAAATGGAATCAGGAATCGGATGTCGAGCGACGTATGCTGCGCACTTCAAGGACAGCACACTTGGACAGCATTACGAAGTCGACGAATTCACTGGAGGAAACTTTGAGATCGAGCTGGGATGAGTACGAGGCTCTGTGGGGCTGGTGGGGAATGGCGCCGGCACCGATGATGTCCAGTCCATCCCAACCGACGATCCGCGCTGGGCTGTTCCCAAGATAGGATGGGCGAGTCGCCGCAGTTGGAACAGGGAATAATGGGCTGGGACTGTTTGGTCCAGACGAACTTGGTTGGCCAGGAATTCAGGCCTAAAATCCCCAAACAGGCGCTGCTGTCTCCGCCATGTTCTCCGCCAGGCGCTACGAAGTAGTGTCGGAATTTTATTTCGTAAGAGGATGTTGCTCTTGACGCTCAGGAGGGAGCCAGGAGCCAGGAGCCAGGAGCCAGTTAATTTTGATGCCTAGAAGCCAAGCGTTTAAGCAGAGCCACTTTGGGACCGAGCACCGACTATCATTGATCTATCGCTGGGGCCCAGAAATTTGTAGGAAAGTTTGCGGGACCCTTTTGCCTAGTTTAGATCCTTCGTTGCTAAGGTCGTGCGGGATGGACTAAACAATGTTGCAACTCTGGATAGACTTTGATAGTGGACGCGCAAGCACTCGAGCCCTACGAAGGTATTGGCATTGGGACCGGTTTCTTGGACTTCCGTATCATCCAACCTCGTATCCACCTTTCCTTGGCGCCGTTTTGTTTTGTTTCTTGATATCTTACCAGTTCTTCGTCCCCTCTCACCGGAAATGCGGCTCTCAAAGCCCAGGTTGGAAATTACATCAAACACTGCCTCACTGTAACACTGGTGCCATCTCAAAGTACGAAGTAACACTCACCTGTAAGGTACATACTCAGCCTCAATTATTCTCCTTTCTATGTGGACATACTACATGATACATGATACATAGACTGTGCAGATTCTGAATAAGAATTGCTGGTTTGTTGCTCTGCTCGATGAGTGAGCGCGTGAAGATTGGTCCATGGGCCAAGTTGGGCGATGCGCCAGTCACGGAAATCGGCTCGCTTGGCGACAAACCGGGCTCGGCGCCGGACAATGACAGGCTAGGAGACACCGACAAGAAGGTACTGGAAACACCAGCGAAATGACGGGGATCCGGTCAGGGTGTGCCTGTCATAATAGTACTCTGCCGCATTTCCTCAGGTCTTTCCTTTTCACGTTCTATTTCTGGGCCAGCGAACTTATCTCTGGTTACCTCGAGATCAAGGCCTTCAATGTGAAATATTAGAGCATTGTTCCCTTCCTCCTCTTTCTTCCTTACAAGTAGGGCTGATCGAGGAGATCACCTGTTCCCACCACCCTCACATTCCTTTATACATACACTACCTTTGTTCTCGGGGATTACAAGCACAAACAGAGCTCCGCCTGACTGGATCACCAGGGCCTCTTGTTTCTCGCATTTTCCGCATCGAGCTATGTTCAAGGCAGCTCTCCCTTCTTTCCACGCTCATTCAACCAAGTAGCCATTGGCTGCAGTCTTTGGCGCTTGCCTCTAAACTTAACAATCGTTCCCCTTCGACGATTCTTCACACTCTCTATTTTCTCCCTTCCGAATTACATTTTTTTTTTCCTACAAAAGTCCCCTTCCAGTCTTCGGTCAGGCTTTCTCTCTGCCATCTTCCCCTTTTCTTTTACTTCTTGGCCTCTCAGTTCCTTGGCGAGACGGGCTGAGCACTGTGTTGTGTTGGGAAAGGAGTGACGTACGTGACGTACACTAATTCGGATCGCCCGTTGCTGGGGACTGCTTCCCAAAACATTATTATCAGATCTTCAAATATTATCTTTCTCGAATTCTAGAAACAGCCTGCTGCACAAAGAAGCTTCCGCCAATCCGAGCTTGCTCTATTCATCGATAGGAAACATGCGCGATTCCCTTGGGATATCCCGGCTCTCTCGGTTTACTCGGCTGTGCTTTTTGGGCCTCATCCTCTCGCACAATGCCCTTGTCCTCTCCCAAGCCGTGCTGTCGAGCTCCTCGACGAGTGCGAGCACTATTAGCGCCAGTGATGCTGCTGCCGCACTAAAGGCCGAACAAAGCAGCGAGAAGAAAGACGTCACCATTCTCGTCGGAACAAAAACATTACCGACCGACACGCCGACGGGTGTCTACGTGAGTTATTCGGGCAGAATAACACTGCCGCAAGAGAGCAGTTCCGAGTCCGAAGGCACGGTAACTTTCACGGGCTCCATCTCCACGACTATCGCGAGTAACATATCGGCGACGGAAACCAATGTGCAGCCGACAAACACCCAACCATGCAACAACTACGTCGAGTTCTGCGAGCGCAAGTATAGCAACATCACCGTCGTAGGATGCCACAATTCGCCCTTTGTGCGGAAGGGCAGCTCGGCGGCGAACCAGCAGCTCGACGTCATTCAACAGCTCAACGACGGCGTGCGCTTCCTCCAGGCCCAGATGCAATGGCCCACCGATGGCAGCAACGTGCCGCACTTTTGTCACAGCTCATGCGACATGCTTGACGCCGGTCCCATTACTGACTGGTTAACTACGGTGCGGCAGTGGGTTGACAATCATCCCTATGATGTCGTTACCATATTGCTTGGCAACGGTAACTACTCCAAGCCCGACTTATACGCGCCTTATATCGAGGCGAGCGGTATCCTCAAGTACACGTACCGACCACCGTTCGTACCCATGGCGCTCAACGACTGGCCCACGCTGTCCGAGATGATTCTGAAGGGGAAAAGGGTGGTCATGTTCATGGACTACGAGGCGAATCCGACGGAATACCCCTGGCTCCTCGACGAGTTCTCCCAGATGTGGGAATCGCCCTTCGACCCCATTGATCGAGCCTTCCCCTGCGTGGTTCAGCGCCCACCGGATCTCGCCGCCGAATCCGCCATGAAGAGGCTTTACCTCCTCAATCACAACCTCAACGCCGAGTTTAACCTCTTTGGCGCCTCGATCCTCGTGCCTGCCGTGTCTCTACTGAACGTCACCAACGGCGAGACGGGCGAAGGTAGCCTCGGCAATTCGACGGCGCAATGTGTCAACTCGTGGGGTCGCCCACCCAACATTCTCAACGTCGACTACTACAACTTTGGCAACCCCGAGGGCTCGGTGTTTAGGGTGGCCGCCAAGTATAACAACGTTACCTACAACGGGTCGTGCTGCGGGAAGGTTACGAGCGATGGGGTGGGCGTAACGGCGCCTGCGCTAATTGCGTTGGGCATAGCAGTCGCCTTTTCGGTCCTTATGTCTTAATCGTTCAGGATATAATATGGGGTTATGGGATAATAAGCATTTATTGGAGTTCCAGGATCGGTTGAAACGGTTTACGGTTAGGATTCATGGAAGGCAAATAGAATATACTGACTAGATTCATACTCGGAAGGGATTGAGATGCTGAGTTCCATCATCTTGGACTAGCAATAGTGGGAAGCGCTCTGCAAGAGAGACAGGATAAGCTATCATCAGCATCGTGTTGGGAGTTTGGTGTCTATCTGCTATACCTGAAATTTACTATGACCAAATTTTACTATGACTGAATCATGTTCACTTCGAATGGATGTCTCGTAACTTTTTGTCGATCACCTCCGCGCACAAAGATAGCGCTTTCTGTCTTTATATATCCCCGAGCATGGAAATAAAAATCCCGGCTCGAGAGTGGGCAACAAGACACGGGGGATTTACAATGAAGAAACACTTGGACTCCGCGGAGTCCCCAGACCGAGCTGTGAGTGATCGACCTGCCGTGGCCCTGGAGCGATTTGGCTAGACTTCTGGTATCTAATGTGAATCCACACTTCGTTTGTTTCGCTCGCAAGATCAATCGCTTAGGGATTCCCGTGCTGCACATGCTCGCCTTTTATGCAAGGACAAGTTGTGCCGTTTAATCTCGCCCTCTTTTCTCTTTTTTTTTTTTTTTTTTTTTTTTTTTTTTTTTTTCTT